>OMNN01011775.1:7267-17629 GCA_900302755.1 Chromis chromis
CACCTACCCCCCCCCCCAAAAAAAATCTTACTTTTCTCTGAAAGTATTGAAAAGTGAGAGAAATAAAAGCTTTATTTCTGTGAAAAATGTGGAAGTGCCGAGCCATACATCAACAAAATCTCATATTCTTGAACTTGAAATATTTGAATGACATGAAATATTTGAGTATGTGCGGAATAGTACAGTCGCCAGGAGATATTTTCATATTCCGGTGGGCAAAGAGATTGTATTTGCACAGGTACTTCTGCCGCGTTTAAGCTCGAGATGATAGACGAAAAGCAAAATAGCAACAAAGATTTATCCAAATAAATCAAAGCGCCTCCAATTCACATGACAACCTATTAAGCTCCCTCTCCAGATCCTGCATTAATGCACAAATCTGCATTATAACACTAAAGCTCCACCTATCAAGAGCTTGTGCATGCGTGTGTATGTGTGCGTGTGTGAGGGAATCGTTCATGCATCTGTAAGTGTGTATCTGTATGATATATGGTGATCAGTCACAGGAGGGGTTTTTACTGCGTGATTATTTCTGCTGTGACACTAACGAGCTTCGGCTGCAGATCCACTGCGGACCAATTACACTGGAGAAGAGGCTGCTTGCTTATTACACTCAGATAATCAGCGGGTTTTACCCTCCATGTTACAGCTCCTGCTACACACGTGAACATTTGATTTTTTGCAGGACGTGCATGACTGACTGTCGGATTCATATTTCTATATTTGTGTGTCTGCCTGTCCGTCTGCATGTGTATATTAGATCCCTTCTATTCAGATGGTCAGCGGGCTATTGTCTGTGATGCTGTGCTGTCTATATTGGGGAGCTCCAGCTTGTTGATTTATCACTCCTGCATTGTGTTGCCAGAGCTCTCCACTCGATTGTATCTTTGGTGCACCAATATGCCACCTCTGCATGTGTCACATTGTGACCGGGTTCGGTATGAGGGATTTGTGACTGGAGGGGAACCTTGCAAGCAGGAGACCTGTGAGGACGGAGAAGATGAGGGGAGAAAAGAGGGATCAAAATCTCTCTGTATTCTGTGATTGGGTTATTCTAGACAGCACTGTCAGCACTTTCCACAAAGAGTTGCAGAAAACCAGGCAGGGTGGTGGAGGGGGGAGATCTTTTGATGTATACTGTACCAGTGTGTGAGTGTGTGTGTGTGTGTGTGTATGTGTGTGTGCATGTGACGCACTCTAATCACCTTAATTATTTCCTCTAATTACCTGCAAACAGCTAATGAATTCCTCAGGAATCCTATCATGTTGTGTATGTGCTCACATCATCATCCGTTTTGCACGGCTGCCATTAATTTGCTCATAAACAAATACAATTAGCATAAAATGTTTCATTACAGGCTCATATATCTGGTTTAGTCTCTGCTAAGGATACGAAACAGCTGAACGGCACACAAAAAGACATAATTTTGTTGCATTTCCTCTCATGCTTTATAAATGATGTGATGAAATGAACGTGGTTTTGAAAAATATTTCATGGTGTGTATGTTTGTTGTCCTTGGGGAGGCTGATGTGTGTGCTGGTATGCATGTTTGCGCATGTCCATGTTTGTATTTGTGTGTGTTTGTTATTTTTTCGCTTTATAAATTTTCCATCCAAGGTCGTCTGGAGAAGAGGGACAATGGACTCGGTCCTGGGTGGACTGATGATGAATGTGTACATTTCATGACAACAAAAGCATAATGACCTTATTCTATAATGAATGGATTCATCATTAAAAATCTCTGGCCTGCGGCAAAGTCTTTTTTGCATATTCTGATGTCACCTCCTCTCTGAACATCACATGCATTTGTAGTCTATGCCTCTGGTGTACTGTGTGTGTGTGTGTGTGTGTGTGTGAGTGTGCATCTCCAAGTGTTATTGCATTGTTGTTTGTGCAAGTCTACATGTGTGTATCTTCATATGTGTGTATCCTTTGCGCCTTTGTGGAGCAGCAGTCCAGACATGGCTAACTACGGCACCCATTAACACAGTCAGACATGCTAGCTGCAGCGGACTGGTGTTCAATCACTCTTGTCACAGACATGTTTACGGATATGCTCTTGTTTATATAACTAATGCATTCATGATTGCAGAGTGTAAACGCAGCATCTTTCCACAGATAATTAGTGATGAAAACCCCCAACTGAGGCTCTGTCCTACACAATGTCACCAAACCCAACAGTCAGAAACTGTGTTTATCAAATCACAGAGAAAAAAAATATGTATATATTGTGTAAGTGGATTGTGTAATTCCCATTGTAAGTTAAAAATGATCTGAAGTATTATTTTCTTTTAGTTTTAACTCTACTAATGATGTTTCAGGGCAACTATTTCACAACACTTCTCCAAGGTCCCATGATTGATGAACTGTAACTAAATAGTTTTGGCCATTTCAAGCCACAGATGTGTCTAATTTTCAGTGGTGGGAAGTAATCATGTTTTACATATTTTAGGTACTTGTTATTTCATTTTTTTGTACTTTGAATCCACTTTAATTCAGTGTCAACTGCACGTATCTGAATGCTGTAGTTACTAGTTACTTTAAAGCTGGGATAGGCAGTATTTTTGGCATCATGGAGCAGAAATTCCATACAAACCCATCAGCATATTGTAATTCAAATGCTTTGAGAGGAAACTAGAATTCTGCACCTCCTCTTGGCTCTCTTTTCAGGCATTAGAAAATCTAGCCCATGAAGGGAGATTTTTTTTTCCCAATCACAGGTCTCTTCACCCAGAGCAGTTAAGTTAGTATAAAGAGCAACAAAGCCCATTCTGAGAGTGGGATGTGGTGGTGGTTCGATGGGTTCGATGGAGGACTTTCCTTAGGGAGAGAGGTGTTTGGATCCCAGGTGAAGTCACAGAGTAATACTGACTTTTAACTTGACTTGAGGGAAGAACTTTTTTATGTTCTGGCCACTGCAGCTTTAAAGATGAACTGATTTTTACAACAAATCATGCAACCACTTATGAAATGTACTCTGTTATAACAGATTGAACTCAACAGTATACATCCATCCATCCATTATCTATACACTGCTTGATCCTGGAAGAGTTGAGGCTGTTATAGCTGCAAAGGGTGGGCCAACTCCATATTAAACCCTACGGATTAAGAATGGGCGTGTAAAGGCAGATGGGCCAATACTTTGGCAATATAGTGTATATATAATGTTGCAAAGTTGGATGTTCATTACATGGCAAACGTTTTAAACAATGTGGTCAGGCTTCAGACTGCTCTACAAACAAAACTTCCAACATTAAAAAAAAAATTGTGCCGATTTCTTTATAACACCAACTGCTCCAGGCATAGCAATTCCCTTGAAGTCAAACTACGGCCTTCTTGGTAAATGTATGTACATATTCTTGCAAAACACGTACAGAGGAAGTATAATATGGAAGATACTTAACAGTAGTTTTATGCAGTGTGCAAACTACACCATTGCTTTTGAGAGAGATCCCTTTTTTCAGTTTTTCATGCTTAGAAAGGACAGACAGGTTTACAAAGCACCAAAGAAAAATAGATGAAAAGTAACCGCTGCTGCCCTCTTTCAAACTATCTGTCCCTCTGTTTTGTTTTACGGTGGTTGGCATCAAGAAATTTTGTTTATTTCCTGATTGTTGAGTAAAGTTTATGACAATGCAGCGCCACACTTTGATGACGATGGCAAGAATAGCAAGCAGCATCTTTGTGAAAGTGAACTGATAAATCGCCTCCTCATGCATGAGTCATAAAAAACAAACAAAAAATAAAAGCATGAATCAATTTTTACACACGATCCATTATGGCGAAGATACAGAAAAAAATAAATGCATGGTAAAAGTAGCATACTGTCAGGATTTTAGAGACCGAATCATGTTTTCAGGGGAGCTCATGACTCTCCTGGCTCCCCTGTAGTTCGCACCCTGGCTTGGCAATGAACAGATTCTATTTCAGTCGACTTTTCAGCGCATCTTCCTCATGTACACCTATTAATAGAGGTATATATAGGAAAAAAGGGATTTACAGCTTTTGAATGAAAGACTAAATTCTCCATTATGTCACACAATAAGCTGATAATGAGTGTAATATTTATCAAATGGTAGCTGGAGTCACCGGATATCAGCCTGCCATTGGCAAATTGCACCTGTCCCTATTTTGAAGGAACACATAAACCACATCCTTCACTTAGCTCTGCCCAAGACAATTGCAATTGATTTAAAAAATACAAACAAGTCAGAATAATTATGAGGTGCAGAAAGATTATTACGTGCTACACAATGGGCTGGTTAATCAACACTAACCAAACAGAGATCCTGTTGTAATCTTTGCTGCAGATGTTGGTGGTGTTCACTCTCATATTCCTGAGCATGTTCAGATGGATCTGAGAAGTTGCCCTGTCTAATAAAAAATGAGAAATGATGTTATTAGTTTGCTTTTGAACTTTCACACGAGCAGGAGGATGAGTTGGTGCCTGGAGCATATACTTTTGCAAATCCTGCCAATGAGAAAAAAAGTAGGCTTTTAGGGCCTTAGTCTGGCGTTATAAAGGCTTGTTTCAGACAGTGGATGAACTGAGGGGCTGCATAAAGGGTCAGTATTAGACAAATTAGGTTTTATTTGAACTGTGAATCATGCAAAGCTACTCTAGCGGAGTCCCACAATAAAAAATATAGAGCTGGAAATGAGCATAATAAGTCCCCGTTAATGCATCAGTAAAAATAATAATAGAATACTTTAACATTTAATAGCATAATACACACAGAGGTCATTTTCTGCATTATAGGTACTTTTACTTTTTTATACGACTCACTCGCTTTTACTTAAGTGGCTTTTTCCGATGCGAGACTCTTACCCTTAATGGAGTATTTTTATATTGCAGTATTTATACTTAGCAAAGGTCTATTTTCAGCCAACCCACAGTCCTTCCTCCCACAAAGACACATTAAATGGCTGCACAAACACAGCAGTGATTGATTGACAGCGGTCAATTATCAGTTCCTCTCTGTGCCGTATTGATCCCCGGGCGAGATTAGTATCTTTTCTCTGGCTCTCTGTCCTGCAGGTCATGTAACATGCTCTGACCCTGCCATGGATACAAATGGCATATACATCTCCCGAACTGCTCCAAATGTCACCTGTCAGACAGGCGCAGAAGATGGGGAGCCGAGAGTGGTTTAGGGTAAACACACACACTCAAAGGATCACAAGCTGTAGAGATGTCTTCTGGTATAAAATGGCAATTATGTCATCTGATATAGTAAACAAGTCCTGTCGTATAGGGCTTGTCTGCTCCACTGTGTGTTGCCCTGCAGGTATAGGCCTACATTTTCAAGAAGCAGGTAAAAAGCACTCAAACTGAATCATCCTTCCTGCAAACACTCAATTAGAATATCTAACACAGAGCGACACTATTACCGAGCCAGCCGCCACACCGGTGCATTTCCCAGATAAAGAAACCTACTGAATTTAGAAGCCACAATGGATGTACTGTACAGCAGCGGGGGAGGAAGCAGCGGAGTCCGGGTGCCAAGTTGAGAATTCAGAGCTTCCCCTCTGTCTGTAGTCAGGTGGGATGACAGGGGGCGAGTGCTGGTTGGTGGCTCTCCGGCGGCTCTGACAGCCTGTCACAGGGAGATCACTGCCACATGCCTGTCTGTCCACAACGCTGACGGCTGACCCGTCCAACACGGCCCGGCCCGCTGGTCATGCCATCCCTGTCTGCTGTCGGACGTCTCTGACAGCTGACAAGACACCTGGGACACGGCCGGCAGGGGCCAGAGCACTGCTACCTGTATAGACATCAGGATTTACTGCTGCCAAGGAGAAGAGTGTGCAGGAGGAGGAGGAGGAGGAGGAGGAGGAGGAGGAGAGAGAGAGCATACACAAATTTTTAAAAAAAGGATCACATACTGTAGATGCTCAAATCTGCTCATATAAACAAAAGGGATTTGCCTCCAATTAGCAAGTCTTCGTCATCACTTCTTGTCCAAACAAGAGGACAGTTAATACGGCATATCCAAAAAAACATGCGTGTCTAAGTTGCTTTGTTTGCGCTTGTGTCCGCATTACATTTTTCACAGCATAACTCCCCTTAGATGTGGAGACAAAGGAGGCTGATGGCTCGAGTCTAGGCTGCTGAAACATATGGGCCATGTCATTTATCACGTCTGCTGGTGAAGGAATGAGAGCCCATCAGTGGCCTGGCATTGATCCCTGTATGGGCCAGCCATTGTTTCCAGCAGCACCTGGTGGAGTTCTGTCTGCAGTAATGGGGAGGAAGAGACGCACAGAGGAAAGAGGGGGGTGGAGGATTAGTTTGGAGAAGGAGGTGTTAACATTTTCTAGGCTACTCTTTTTAAAACTGGAAACAAGAGTGAAGTGAGACTTTTGATACTGATTTTTGTACTTTAGATATATTTCGGTTAAATAACAATCCTCAAGATTTCAGTTGTGGTTGGTTTGGCAACACCGCTGGCTACTGGTGGTAACTGCAAGTGTCACTTAATACTACAACTCCCAGAATTCAGAGGAGCAACCAAACAAACTCTCATTGTAGTTATGAGGAACTAACAGTGAAAGCAACCAGGCTATATAGAAAGGTAATTACAGAAACTAAAAAAAAAAGGCTGTTGCTGAAAAAAACTAAAACAAAAAAACAACAACAACAACAGTTTGACTTAATTACACTCTCTGGAACTATTATTATCATGATGTAATATTACAGTTAGTAAAAAACTTACCTTTAGTCTCATTTTACAAGTGTAGGTTTATGTGCTTTTATAAGATAGGATAACATGAGATGAGATGAGATGAGATGAGATGAGATGAGATGAGATGAGATGAGATGAGATAAGATCAGCTTTATTGATCCCTTGCCAGGGAAATTCACATGTTACAGCAGCTGGATCCAGATAAGGCAGAAAGAAGCACAAGAAGTACAACAGGACTAAAATAAAAAAAGATATAATAATAACAAAGGTCTCACAGAGACAATACACCAGGCATGATGAATCTAGATATGGATAAGGTTATGGTTATGATATGGAGAGTTTATATATGGATATGTACACATATGACATGATATATTTACATATGTACAGGTATGGCATGGAGGATAATGTACCCACAATTCTGTTATTGCAGTCAAGAAGCCTTATTGGCAGAAAAGACCAGTGGTTAACATGATGTTATTACACATGAAGAGTTGTAAGAGAGCAGTGTTATACCTTGTTGATTGTTCTAGAAGAGCTGAAAAAGACACAAGACAAAAACACAGTTTTTACATTTTTTTCCTTGGGATGTACAGAAGCAAACTTTGATTGTGTGCGAAGAAAAAACAGTGTTAAGGGATGATGTGACACCAGAAGAGCTATAATATATGCATTTATGCTTAGAATACTTCATTTTCCCATTACTTGCATTATGAGGTATCATATTTAGTACAGTATGTGCACCAGAATTGCAGGGCTATGTACATATGAAGAGTGCTAATAACAATTAAAATAAGAGTGAAAGTCAGAAATAGAAACAGAATCATAACAAGACTAAAACTACAATTGAATATAAAGAAATAGAGTAGGCTTTCTGCTTTGCTGTCCTCACATACCAAAAAAAAAAATGAAGCGCACATGAAAACAGCTTACACGTTGATGTCTGAGGCCGGGAAAAGAAGCTCTAATATTTTCACCTGGCTTTGTTAAAAACACATTTGCTTACTCAGCATTGTTTGTCTGCAGTAATTCATCACACAGGCTTTGAGCTATTGATGGAGCCAGCATCCGTTAGCAGGCCCCTGTCAATGATTCACTCACTAAGCCCATCTGTCAGGCGCCCTCTGCTTCTCCCCCCCTCCCTCTTCCTCTCCACCACTGCTGTTCAGCTCAACCCTCCTCTTCCTCGGTGACGGATGGACAAAGTCCTCTGACAGCCACAAACGGCCACATTCGACACAGGAACACCTCACAGATTCAGCTGTTGTTATGCCCACAAATATTCAGTCAATTCTGGTGTCAAAGTCACCTGTGGCGCAAACCAGGAAACATTTACCCCCAAAAGAAAGTGTTGGAAGGGGATTTTCTGGATGTGACTGGTAACTATTCGAGCATTCGCAGCTTGGCCGAGGACAGTGATCAATAAATCAACTGCTCTCAGGATCCATCACAAATGTGCCATTAAGAACGCTCCTAATACAGTCAGTGATAAAACGTGTGGCTATTTCTGGGAGGCGTGCGGTGCATCCTTGCAGTGCCAGAGCAGTGAACCACACAGTGAGGGGATGAAGTATCTAAGTGTCTGGGTCTGAAAAGAAACCTGAGGATCTTGATGTGAGCACAGATCAGTGGTGTGAGTCAGAGCTCAGGTGTGGCAAAGAGTGCCATCTGTGGGCGGATGGCGAGAACTACATGATGGGATGGCGTGAAGCAAAAACAGACCATTGACGTGCAAAAACTTGAGAAATTTCCTAACACGCTGATTATTTAGTGGCTTTCTTGGGGATTTCAATTATATCAGCAGATGGAGTTGCACATGTTATTGTGGAATTTCCTCTTTCTCAAGCACTCTGAGGCTTACTCATTCAAGTTGGCTGGAAATCTGAGAGTCAAAAATCACTTTTGACCTTGGAAACTGCAAAACACTCTCACTACTAGAGGCTTCATTTAGTAGCTGATGTTGCAGGTTTAAAGACTGCACAAAGTACACACAAATCCGCCACGACATTACAAAGCACTGACAGGTGAAGCGGATGATGTTGATCATCTCGTTAGAATGCAATGTTCGGCTGGGAAACCTTGACTCCTGGCATTTATATGGACATTACTTTGATATGTGTTACCTCTTAAACAATCTTGTAGGCCAAGCACACCCCCACATGGCAAAGGTACACCCCAATATTAGGAGAAAACTGCTCAGGAACCGTTCAAGAAACAAGAAGAGTCCATGACCGGCAACCTACAGAACCTAAAGGATCTACTGCAACATCCCAGAGGTGTTATGTCCATGGCCCGACAGGTCAGAGCTGTTTTGGCAGCACAACGGGGACCGACACAATATCAGGAAGGTGGTTTTAATGTTGCTGCTGCAGGTGTATATTCCCATTATTAATATTTTATTTGCACCTGAGCACAAAACTGCAACACGGGCGTCCTAACAAATCAAAATATAATACCGGTGCAACGTCCAAGTAAGGAGAATGGAGTTTTAAACTTTAATATTTTCACACTAGGAGCCGAACAGAACAAACAAGCTCAGTGTGAATGGTAATATATACCATCTGCAGGTTACACACTGTAGTTTTATAAATGCTTTATCACGGTGTGGAAATATACAGACAGAGGCAGGACCCTCCTCTGCATAAGCAAAGCGTATGCATGTTTATGACCCGCTGAACCATCATTTTTCTTATTTTAACCCTGTATGAGAGCGCTGAAATGTAAATTTTGCATGTTAACATAACATTAGACTGTCCTTACTCAAGAAAAAGAAAAAGTGTTGTCTCTTCCCTGCTTTTAATCTTTGGACAATCCCTTAGCAGGAGTGTGTTTTTCAAGAGCACAAGTTTATTTCTAACCAGCTAGAGGCAGTATATCCAAAAATAATGACCAGACACAAACTCTTCTGCTTTTTATTACAAAGAAAAACTTCATGAACAGTTCCCGTGTGGTAAACCCAATACTTCCTGTACTGTAAAGCAGCTCTAAGGACTAAGGAATGTGATTATAACTTTAGTGATGCGAAAAAAGAGCTATGTGCTGCACATTTAGGACCCACGTCAGCATATCTCTCTGACAAAAACAGGTTCCTCTTACGCCCATTTATATATACTGTAGGTGTAGCATAGTCGCCGGGTCTCCAGCTGTGCAGAGATCACCGCGGCTTTCATTCAACCCTGCGAGAGCCCGGGCCCTCAGCGGTGACCCCCTTCACATCAAACTCGACTGCTCGTGTCCTGTCTGCGCGCCGGGTTGTCGTGTAGGCTGTGTCGCTCTGTCACAAGACATGTCCCACATTTGCAGCCGCCGTCGTTGGCCGGCAGGATGAGAGCGTCTGTCAGGAGAGCTGACACGCATGCCACTTTACTGGGCGACTGACAGAGGGCCACGCCACACTGTCACTTCTCCCAGATCCATTGCCTGAGGATAAACATGGACACACACACACACACACACACAGTCACTCACTTGCGTTAATAACACAAGAGTAAACAGAGTTGGAATCTCAGAGAGTGACTGACTGACAGGCTTGACTGCATGACCAGGCCGGGGCTGAGGAAGCCGGAGCTCTGTGTCACCCCTCATTCTTACAATCTCCAGCTGTCACATCAAACACTCGGCTCCCGTGTTGCTCCTCCTCCTTCCTCCCAGCTCCACAACCTTCCTTCCTCCCCC
>OMNN01011844.1:1876-23212 GCA_900302755.1 Chromis chromis
GTCACCACAAGAGGGATCAGAGGGGATGCAGGGGAAAAAAAGTGTGTGAGTCATTTTTACGGTGAATTTATGTGTGCATTACTGAAAACATTCTGTGCTGAGTCCCATTTATTTGCGCTGGTTTGTATACCTTTGTCAACATGGCTGTTTGTGTGTGTGTGTGTGTGTGTGTGTGTGTGTGTGTGTGTGTGTGTGTGTGTGTGTGTGTGCTTCCCGGTGTGTGTGTGTGTGTGTGTGTAGGCAAGTTTTATGGAGGATGTCTGCTTGTGTGTTTGCTGAGGGGATGCCCAGTGTAAACTGTTTAGAGTAGGAAGCATGGAGTTTAGACCTTGGATTGGTCATCTCTCTTCTCCTTGATCTAAACTGTGGCTCAGACTCTCTCACTCCCACTTCCTCCTGTCTTCCTCCCCCTCTCCTCACTTTTCACCTCCTACTCATTTCAATGTCTGGACCACATTTACTCCTGTGTTCCTTACTTCTCTTTCCTATCTTATATATCAAAATATATCCAGCGTTTTGCAGTTCATTACAGAGTATCGCTGTTCCCAAATTTCATTCTGGAAAGAACATAATCACCACAGATGCGTGTGTATCAATCATCCCGGTCATGGTAATCCTAGAAGCTTCAGTAGGAAGCAACTGTGCTTCTCTTTTAGGTTCTTGAACACGTAAGACGTTATAACTCAAGAAGCTTCTTGGACGAGAGGTGAAGCATCTTCAAGAACCTAAAAGAGAAATCTGGCTGCTTTCTACTGAAGCTGCCAGAATCACCCCAGATGCTTTAGCATTTTTTTATGCATCAGATTCAGTTGTAAGAAGTACTACAAAGTTTGGTTTTAAATCCAATCCCAAGCATATACTGTATATAAAGATTTAGGTTTAGGTTTAATAAAAACATAGCTTTTATAAAAAGTCAATGTGGTAGTTCCTGCCATTGCCATCTTTGCAATATCTGGCTTCTCCTACAGTGCCATGGCCAAGTATTTGCCCCCCAACAGATATCTTCTATTTCTGCATATTTGTCACACGTAAATGTTTCAGATCATCAAACTAATTTTAGTGTAAGACGAAAATAACCCAAGAAAACACAAAAAGCTGTTTTTAAATGATGATTTCATTTATTAAAGGGGAAATGCTGTTCAGCCCATCTCACCCTATGTGAAGATAGATAGATACCAATCTACCAAATGACCAAATTCATTTGTCAGTTGGGTTCAATCTCACCCGCCACACTCACATAAGATTACTGCCAGGCTTGTTGAATCTAAGTATCACTAAACAGAACCTGTCTGGCATTGTGAAGTAGCTAAAGGGTCTTAAAAAGTAGCACATGATGCCACGTTCTAAAGAGATTCAAGAACTGATGAGAAACAAAGTCATTGACATTGTTACGAAGCCATTGCTAAGGCTCTGGGTCTCCAGAGAACCACAGTGAGAGATGTTATCCACAAATAACCATGTAAACAATGCATCTACACTAGCATTTTGCTTGTTTATTTGGGTGGGTTTGAGTGTCGTTAAAGAATTTTGATCAAAATTCCATTAAAAGCCCTTTCAAAGGTGTCATTTAAACTTGGCACCATCAACCCCCCCAAAAAAACAACTAGCTAATTGTGTCAAAGTTTATGCCATTATTAAAGGTCACTGTTGCCGAGATGGTTTGCAACTCTTTAGCAAGTATTCAATTGTGGTGTTTCCACTAAAACAAATAGATAGCGGTCCGAGATTTGCCCTGAAATAAACTTGAAACACAAGTCAAATGTCAGTCGGAAGCCTGTGCAGATATCTGTGTTGATTAAAATGGCAATATACTACTTATCTTTCATTTTGTTCCTTTCGGTCTTGTTTTAAAAGTCTTCACTCATTCCCCCCTTTCTATGCCTCAACACCTCCTTTCATGCTCAATTGTTCCATCTACATCATTCCTCATTCTCCTCTTATTCCATCACCACAGTTTCCTTTCTTATCTTTCTTCTTCTTTATCTGCAGTAGCTGCAGTAAGTTCCTTCTCCTGTTCGCCATTTGCTCTGACTTTGAAATGGGTTTTTTTCTCGTTTGAATGCACTGCAAAGCCAGCTGCAAATAGTGGGAAGTAACACTCATTCACAGTGAATTAGTCAATCATCCCTTCTCCAAACAACGGGTTTATCTGAATGGACACTCCAACCTTCCTGCCAAATTGCAATAGTAGCTCTTCTTGTTTGGCAGCAGATTATTATTACAGCTAAGAATCGCTTCCTGTTTTGTCGTGATAATCCCGGTTGGGTCAGTTTGTGTCTTTGCAGGGCAGAAATTTAGTCCCTGAGAAAGATGGAATTTTCTGAATGTTCCTCAATGTGAGCAGCTCAGCTTTTAATCTCCTGTTGACTTTTCCATCCATCACAAATGTAGCTGGCGACTAATTCAGTCCATGCAGATCATCATCTGCCGCACAGGCATCAGGACATTTTACCGCGGGGACATATTTGTCAGTCAGCGAACCATGATGGAAACCACTGAAAGTGTTTGTATTGATATTGTGACGGAGATGTGACATCCCCCCCTCACTCAGCGACCGCATGGGGAGACTTCCTGTGTGGCTGCACTGGCTCTGATTGGCCCGTTTAGGGAGCAACAGGATGTAAGGAGACATATATCAGTCAACTTGGAGGCTAGCACTCCAAAGCTGTGGAACAATAAACACAGCAGACTGCACACACACACACACACACGCATATACACACTGAACATTCTTTCCTATCAAAACATTTGCCCGCCGTTGCAACGACTGCTGCTAAATTCATGTCACACTTGACACATAGTGGCCCTGACCGCTCTTACAGTAGCGTTAAACATACACCAGGACCTCTTTCGTGCAGCGCAGCACTTCATGCAGCGTCTGCTTTATATCTGAGTGCACATTCAGCACTTAGGGTGGTATTTTATATTGTCGAAAACACAAATCATTAAAACCGCTCCATAGCTTTTTCTGCCAAAAGAATTAGCCAAAGGTTTCTGTAGAGCCGAGGGGGATGGCAGACCTTTCACATTATACATTTCTACAAAATAAAGTTGCATTCGTGCAGCTTTAGGTTGAGTTTCTTCCTTGATTGTTACTCAAAATCCCTTTTCAACTTGTTCTCTATGTTAAATCTAACCACTATTTATAATTCAAGACTCTCTGAAGTTCCAAAAACTCTTACCAAAAGGAGAAAACTCGTCCTATTTTGTACTGAAAATGCACATCAGGTGATTTTCATGTTATGATGTGACCCTGCTGATAAATTAATGTTAACACCAGCTGTGAGAGGCCTTCATTCCTGTATTACTGATGAAAAAGTCTGTACAAACCGACCTTCTCTGGAAAATGTTATCATGCGAGCCAAGTTCATAATGACTGCCTCAACAGAGACCATATTAAGTGTTGGGAACTCATTTATGCAGTATTTTCCCACCTCTAAACCTGCACAGCCCTGCAAAACAGTAAAAAAAAAAGTGTTCCTCTTACAAAAATAAACACACGGTCACACATGTACTTCTGCTGACAGTCAAGGCTATCCAAAATGTGCGAACAGGCTCAAGGTTAATAGATTATTGGGTCTGTGACCCTGTGTGTTCCCCCATTCTGACTTTTCTGATGTCATAGAAACAGAAACACTGGCGGATAAGAGGAAGGAACAACCACTGCAAGACTAAACACTCTGTCTCTCACTTTATCTATTTAAGCAAAGCCAGAGGTGGAGCCACAGGGTTGGCCTGAGGGCACACCACAGAGTAAAGGCTGCACACCCCTAAAATGTATTTCCATTGTCCTTGATAGTTGTGTTGACGGTATAAAAATGCATCTGCTCTTTAAATGTAGTGTTTAAATTAGTTTAAGTGTGTATGATTTACTTTAGTTGAAGATCTTGTACAGTCTTAGGGTATGTAAGGAGGAAACATACTTTGAAAAGCTCTGGGAAAAAGTGGTGCAAACTGCTTAAGAATACAATATTGGCCTCCAACCTGCACCCAGAAACAAACGGGTGGATGGACAAAGTTAGTACCATCCATCCATTATTTATAGACTGCTTTATCCTCTGTAGGGTCACTGGGGCGCTGGAGCCTATCCAAGCTGACTTAGGCCGAAGACAGGGTACACCTGGACAGGTAGCCAGTCCATCAAAGGGCCGCACAGACAGACAGACAACAAAGCACACTCGCATTCAAACCTATGGACAATTTAGAATCATAGACGTGCAATTAACCTCTGCACGTCTTTGGACTGTGGTAGAAATCAAAGCACTGGGTGTGGTACTGTTGGTGCTCTGAGCTGATAAGCCAATGATCAACCTTACTATGCCACACTAATACGAGTTTTAACTATAAGCTTCAAAAGCTACCGACAGTCATTGTAATATCCTATGACGGCCTTGAATCATGATCTTGAGAAAAACTGATATTTCAACACAACCACAGAGACTTTTCCTCCCCAGACTGATTTAGATGATAAAACAGATTTTTAATCAGGTTGATATCATTACCTTTACGTTTCTGAGGACGGAGGAAAAGGGCCACACAGGCAGAGGGCGCTGGAGCTGCAGGAGTCACGGTGGCTCGGCTGCGACGTCACTCCGGTGGGCGGAGACAGCGGGCTTGAACCCGGAAGCTGTACGGCAGGTAACACGAGCTGATGAAACTTTGGTTTTCGGGCTTGAATTAAGAGTTAGTAGCGTTTAGAAGAGAGACAGAGTGGACGCCTGGATGGAGACACGACGAGGGGAGGTTGGGAGCGATATTTTCCGGAGCTGGAGCGGGATTTAGGGGGTTATATCTCGGCTAGTCCCGGAGGAGCTTGTGCGTCAGAACGACGTGGTGGGCGGAGCTGGAGCGCCCTACGTTTCCGGGTATGGATTTAAAGTTTTGAACGGTAGTAGCCAAAACAAATTAAAAGTTAGGCCTATTGATGAATTACATCGCTCGGATGTTTGATTTGACTGTTGGCAGGCTCCTGTTGGATTTTAAAACTGTCTGAGGAGGATTAAAGGGATTCTTCTGCAAAAACTGGCCTGCTTTGGTGTCAACGCTGCAATCCTACTTTGGAGAGAAGGTAAGACAAATCTCAAAACACTGAGTTTTATAACCTGCATGGGAGATTTCAGATGAGGACATGAACAGCAGCCATGATTTGAGGATCTGTAGAGACAGGTGTAGCAGAATGGAGTGGGCAGAATGAATGAAGGCTGCCTCAGTTGTAAAGCAGGCTAAGTGGGTGGGCTGGACTTAATAAGTAGTAAATGATTGGACAGAAAAGGGCCTGTAATAACTGCAGCAACACCTTCAGGTTTTCATATAAACCTTCATATACTGCTATGAGTCCTCATGTACTTCTGTGTGCATGAGTAACTGCTATGAGTGAGTGATCAAAAAATGACATTGTGAGACATCGTGGCACCGTAATGTGAGTAATGGTCTAAGTCTTCAACGAAACACACTCACACATGATTTCAGACTTTTCTGATGTTTTATTTTGTATTTTTTTATTGTTGCTGGAATATCAACACTATGACTCTGGCTGGACATTCATTGATATTGGCCTCTACAGTATGGATAGTATGGAAATCACATTTACTTCTGTGTCACAATTACTCTCTATAAACTACTGGTACATGGTTTGTTAAATCTGTGGTTTTGCTTTTTTTCATTTTTTTTTCAACAACATTTTAAAGCAATGTTTCACTTTGGAAATGCAAAATCAAGACGATAAGTCATTAATGACTGACTATGCACATGTATTTCCCACCATGGGCGCAGCTTTGCACAATGCACAGCTTTTGGTATTAACAACAGTCCTGAACTGCGACACGCAACATCGGTTGAAGGTCGCAGTAAACACTGGATGCACCGTTCAGACAAAATAAGAAGCAGTCGGGGCACAATAGCCAGGATGTGCTAATCTGAGGAGATAATGTGATACAAGTGGTCTCTGGCGAGTTGACGCAAGTCAATCCGTGGGAAATAGGACAGTTATGGATTTACACAGAAAACAATGGTTGAAGGAGTTTTGTTGTGAAATATCACTCTAGCATTGACATTAATCTTTGTTCTGCTTTAAGGCAACTATAAGACAATTGTGTTAGCGACAGACAAGCTTAACAAGTAACGTAACACCATCTGAAAATGTTGTTTTTGTTGTTGTGCTGCAGTGATGGATAAGTGTACATTCTAAAAAGTAATTCAGAGGACCTATTTCCACTTATTTAAATGCATGGATGCAAGATAAAAATGATATTTTATTGATTTAGATGACATTTTAAAACTTTATTATGATAGGTAGAGTTGACCTGATGATATTGGTAATTGCATCAACTTAATATTGTGTGTAATTTCAACTCAAATTGAGTTTTCAAGAATGTTTTCAAGAGTTTTAGAGAATATAAAAATGTGGTAAAAGTTAGACAAAAGTTTGCTGCTGAGTGAATTAATTTCTTAAAAGCTACTACATGAACAAAAAAAAGTACTACTGAAGAAAAACAAAGACGATGGTAAAACTGCTTTTCAGTCTGGTGTTAAGTTACTCCTTAAGGAGGACAACTGGAAGGCACTGCACTCACACATATTTAGTTTTGGGTCACAAACATGTTAATAGCTGTAATAGTGTCTACAGGTAATTCATTAATTAAGGTCGCAATACAAATTACATTAAAAAAAAACATAAACACAATCCTACAGTACATCTGGACAGAGTATAACACAGTTAAATTTACAGGCACAAAACACGTTTTCCCTTTGGTGATTAACTTTGAATAATATATTTTATATATACATACTGTACACATATACTTACAATGGTATACAAAGAGTGACACACTGGTAAACAAACACATACAAAGATAGAAAATTTAGTTGGTTTGCTATAATAACCTGAATCAATACTTTGTCAGAAAAAAAGATGGTTACAGTCAAAAATGGAGGCCGTACATTTGCAAAGTTTGGTTGATGTAACAATGTCGGCACTGTCAAGTTAACAGATGTGAAAGTTGGCGAACTGTAAGTAACAAGCGAATATTTAATGGAGGATTCTTTCCTTGAAAAATGTGACTTTCTCTGCTTTTTCGTTTTTACAACGTAAAGATAAAAAAGCACCAAAGCAGTAAGGAAATAAAACAGTGGTCAATAAGGTTCCCTTGACCACAGTGCTTCATCTCACATGTGAAGCAGTAAGAAAACAGTAAAGCAGAGTGATGGTGAGAAGCAGAAGCTGTAATCTTTTTCTGGATAGAACAACACGTGTTGCTTGATAAACTGGCAAAAATACCAGCTGACTTTATGTTCGCACTGCAGCTTAAATTCCTGACAAACATCTTGCTTCCTGGATAACATTTGGCTGCATTTTTGGCGGCGATTCTCACTTTGCTGTCAGCTGCTGGGAGCCTTTTCTATGTATTTTGGCCAAAAAGTGTTTTGATTCGAGTCATGACAAAACATTCAGCTGGCAATTTTTAAACGACACGTCATAGCATCACCACGCTGACTTTCAGCTGGCACAAAAAATCTCAAGTTAATGGCAGAAGGCGGGGAGGGCACTTGTGGAAATAATGTTACACCATTGGATTGGCTCAATTCCGGCTCACTTCTAAGTCAGTTCATTGTGGAAAACACACTAAAGAGCGCATTATCATCAGCGTATACTCTGATACGCCAATGAATAAGAACTGACTGCCAACAATACTTACTTTTGTGTTGTGGTAAACAACATTATCTTAACCTCAACCATCAACAAAACATATTTTCAATGGACATCTGTATTACTTCATATCTCCAATAACACTGTAACAACAAAACTGGGTCCATGTCAGTCAATATCTGGTATATAAGGATGATACAGCAAACCTGCAGTGTGTTTAAAGCCACTTATAAGGCTGTGGTTCTTTAGCTCATTATTCCCTGAATGGATGTAGATTTTCTCATGGAGGTAAAATACATCTGAGCACTGCTTTTGGTGAACTCTGACATCATTTTTGCACCACAGACATGCTGTTGAGCAAGGTTATGTTGTGGGATGAGCCGTGCTAGCAGCATGCTCAAAGCACTGCTATGCCTCAGTAGAGTCTGATACAGCTGCCAGCCTGGCTGTAGACTTTTGCTTTATTACACAACTGTAATAAAGTTCAAAGCGGTCATTCTAGCTTTTTCTTTGACTCTGCCCACTTGGTTTATATTGACCTAGTGACATACTGTAGTTGCACATCACTGTCTTCAGTTCAGTTCTGGACAGCTGCTAGAAAACCGGTGGATGTTGTTGTGCTACTAAATCCTTAAAAAGGAACATGGCATTCATTAATATCCATTTTTTCTTCATGTTCACGTTGAAAAGATTGGATAGCCCACTTGTTATAGTGAAGCCATCACCTTGCTGGAGAATATGCCAAACATCTTTACGTTTTGTTTGGTTTTCAGATGTACAGTTTTAATATCAGAGTCCGTACTAAAGCCACCATAAGGCAGCTAAAAATTAACACTGTTTACAATTTCACATTCACTTCTTCGTGGACACAGCGACACAACGAGAGGCAATCCATTAACTCTCATTAGATCTGACCTTCAACTCGTCTCCGCATAATACTGTGGTACAAAGTCCTACTTCTCTTTTTGGTGAGATCCCTGGAACAACTTGTCTTTAATTCCTCAGAGGGAATAAACAATCCAGGATTTCTTGCAAATCTTGGACCCTTCACGTATTTAACTTGGATGAAAGCAAGAAACCGTTGGGATGGATTCACAAAAGCCTTTTAATAAGTGAGGATAGTCAGTAGAGTAATGCATCCCCAGAGTATTTAGGTTGTAAGGTCACTTGTAATTAAAAAGGATGGTTTCTTAAACACTGTGCTGAAAGTATAATGGATAGAACAGTACTGACGTTTTTTGGTAGGTTGCTAAACATGTAAAACACACCAATATTTATATATTTAGAATCACTGGCAGGATAATTAATAGTTTTTTCACTTTGGATGCAACCTTTTGAAAAATATTAAACTATGGAACTTGATCCCAGAAGCATCCAAAAGGCAGTTTTTAAACTTAAAGCTGCAGGAAATACTATTCAGTCACACACTTTTGTCACGTAACAACAAATGTTGGTTGTGAATATCCACAGATTTGAAATCTTTTCCACTAAATGTAAGCGAAGAACAAACTATAGTGTTCTAAATCTGGGATTAGACCCAAAATAACTCAACAAATGGGAACGTCAATGGTAGTGTCATGCTGTATGTACAGTATGTACCACTAACATGTACATGTGATGGTAAGTATGACATTTGTTTGTATGATGGGGATCTACAGATTAGAAAGTTAGAGAAGCCTGGAGAAAGACGATGGGTTATACTGGCATTACCTTCATTTCACAGATTACTTTTAAATAGTTCATATCATCATTGCCCGTAACAATACATTTAACACAAATAGAAAATAATAAACAACTAAACAAAAATACTAACAGCCTATCAGAGTCCTTGAAGATCCGACTCCTCCCACGTTCTCCAAACAGATGAAGTCTTTTCACCTTCCTTCATCCTCTTCTGCATTGCGATCCTGCTCATCTTCAACCCCATCTACCTGCCTTCATTCCCAAATTTAGTCCATATCATGTCCCTCATATCCTTAACAAACCTCCATTTACCTTCTTACAGTCTCCTTCAGAGAATAACCTCTTCAGGCAGTTGGATTCATCTCCAAGACCTCCGGCCTGTGTTTCTCTACACCACCGAGTGTTCATTGTGGTGGTGGTGGTGGTGGTGCATGCCGCTGCCGCTCAGCACCGTGTGGTTGATGGAAGACGCCGACCGGTCGGATCCCTCCGCCGCCGTCCCGTTGACGTTCTCCTGCCGCTGGCAGCACAGGATCTGTCTGAAGGTGGCGCTCATCTCCTTGTCACGGTAGGAGTAGATGATGGGGTTCATGGCTGAGTTGAACTCGGCGAGGAGCAGGAAGAACTTTTCGTAGGTGAGGACGTTGCAGTTGGCGCAGAAGACATCGAGGAGGAGGATGACCAAGCCGGGGGTCCAGCAGATGATGAACGCACCTTAAGAGACACAAAGTAGAGAAATGAGAAAAAGTTCCTATCACTGGTTTTCAGGAGTATAAAAAAAGACAGTTTTTTAGAAGGTTAATGTTCTGAGAATACAAAACTGCATATTAGAAACTGTATGCAGGGTTTTCCATTCATAGAGGAGTCCCTGCAAAGAAGTTTTAGGCACCACCCCTAAAGCATACTGGACATTTTTGTTTGTCAAATGATCAGAAATACCAGGAAAATGCCTCTGTCAACCTCTCAACGAACCAAATGTGCGTAGTCACCTGAAACAGGAGAAATGACTGACTGTATCTAGAGGCAAAAACTTTATTATTCAGGAAATAAAGACGATGTTTACAGTAGTTCTGCATGCTTGATGTGCCCACGAAATCCTAACATTCTACCACATAATACCAATGTGCCAAACAATGTTTATGTGACCTGTCGACATCCTGAATGTGTTTAATCTGACTCCTTCAGAATTAAATGCATTTTGTAATTGGGGATTATACTGTAAATCTGTAAAGAAGTCCACATGAAAGCTTGTTTTTACTTCTTTATAAACATCCCAATGATTCTAAGACTGAGAGGTACATAATTGAAAGTAGCATAAACCCCCTTTTGGCTTGGGACTGAGTGGTTTAATGCAGGTTTATAGCCTTTTTCCTTCTTTAATTTTTCGCTTGTCTTCATGCATGACTTCTCATTAGTAATCGATGATCAAGCTTGTGTTCTTACTCAGTTTAATCCCCGCTTTCCTCGGCCATTTAACGAGCCGGATGACACATTTGGACCGAGAGTGCAGGTACTTCCACAGAAATGTGATATAAGACTGACTTTCATCAAGTCGACATGCCGTATTTTTCTAATTTAGATTCTGGCAGTGCGGCACGTTGTAAGACTTGGCCGTCCTTGATTCCTACAGCTTCAGTTGACATGACTCAAGACTTGGACTTTGAATTTTGTTGAGTCATTCTTGGGTAACAATGAGTCACTTGGGTTCAAAGTTTCACTACTGATGACCTGTAATTGGATATTTTCTGTGTAATCCCCAAATTATGCCTGATTAGCTGGTTAATTCAAATACATGTTCAACACAGGATGGATACACTTTGACTATATTAAAATCAATGTGCCATCCAGGGTCTGAATCAGGCAGACAGTGTTTTGTCTTTCCTGTCTTTTGACTGGACCACAAAAATACAAAAAAAACCAACACAAAATGATAAAACAAATTGGTCTTTGGTATCCCACAACACAGCTACTGATTGGATGATTTAACATATAGGTGAAGCCACATTGCTTTTGAACCAAAGTGTCTTGGTCTGTTTTGAAACAAACAACAATCACTCTACGACCACGTCGGCATCATTTAACAACCGCACAACCATCAGACTACACAACAAAAAACCAATGTCACTCTATGGCCACATGTGAAACTTTCAAATGACTTATTGTGAGTGCAAACTGCTTGAGTTGCACGGCGCTTTCAGACTGTTTTGAATTGTGGGTGCATTAGGTTAGCAGTTATGGAGCTCCAGAATGGAAAAAAATACCACTAAAAGGTTTTCTTTACAATCAAAAACATACTTAAACATGCAAATGACCCTTTTTTAAGTAGCTGTTAATAAATAGAAAGCATAATTTAATCATGTCCATTCTGTGTAAAGTTATATTAAATGGTATTAAAGTTTAATAAAACTTTAAACATATAATATAATCGTATATGACAGAGGACACATTTGGGGGGAAAAAAACCTTAAAGAGTGTTTGATGGGCAGTCTAGAAATGTTTTATCATCAAATGAGGATAAAAAGGTGAAAAATTAAGCTAACATTATTATTATTTCTCACATAATTTCAATTATAGAATTTACTTACGATTAATTCCTTTTTCTTTTATTTTGGAATAGCGTTTTCATTAAAAATATGGCACTTAAATCAACTGCAACAACTAAACTGCATTCCAATTTATTTTTTTTGAAGGAAATGCAAATTTCATTTTCAAAGCCTGGATGGGAGGATGGATGTGTGGGTGCCACCCTAAACCAGGAGACCAGGATTTTCATGCTGCGTGGAAACCAATAATATTAGATGTAAGTTTAATTTTCACTCATTTAATTGCGGCTTTCACTTGCTGTTTGGTTCGGCACTAAAGCTACGTGGTTATATTTTTAAAAATTGCACATTTTGGGTTAAAATGCGACACTTTCACAAGGTTGACGAGTTCTGGAGTGATTGGCTGGGAAAGAAAGACATTAAAGCAATGAAATGAAATGGCAAAGGTATGTTTATTTTAAACGTATTTGTGATATATCCCAAACAAACTGTACTGTATGTTTTTATCAAAACGTAAATTTTATTTTTAAATTTTATTTAACCAGGATAAAACTCATTGAGTTAAATTATTGAGCTGATTAAAACTCTCTTTTTCAAGAGTATCCTGGCCAAGAGGCAGAACCATGAACCCGTAAACCCATAAATGAAAATGCAGTTTAGCTGTATGGGAACATAGTTTTTGTTATAAGGTCAAAGAAACACAATGGAAATTGACTCATACTCGTATTTTTTTCTGTTCAACATCATAATTTATCACTGCCCTCTAAGACTCTTGCATTAGTTCATTCTAAAATAAGTTCATATGACAGTTAAAGTTAGCTTAGAGTCGAACCAACTGAAACCTAACGGTTGTGGTTAAAAGAAACCAAACTGTTGCCTGTTGGTCAGAGACAGGAGCAGAGACAGCTGAACTCCAGCTCATCTTTTCAGCCATATTTGTAGTATTACATCATGATATTTACAACTTTCTAAGCTCAGCCGAGAGAGTACAACGCATCACGTCTCCAGTCAGATGAAGTGTGTTAGCGCAGCGCGGCGGGTCACTGACTCATTACTCTAGTGTCATGTTCAAGTGTTGCGAATTCAGCCTGCAGATGCTTTTTGTCCTAATTCTAACACAACTAAAGGACATTACACTCTTGAGACAGCAAAACAAAAGGGCTTGATGTGAAATTGGGCAAGAGCAGTTCAGAGACAGAAAGAGGCGGTATTGACAGGCAGTTCTGTTATCTGTTAGTGTTTTGCAGGCAGCAGCTGCAGCGAAGGCTTGACCTCACTTCCCAGCTATGTAAGCGGACTCTCCAGAGTTAGTTAAATTTCGGTTCACAGCCCGACAGAGAAACTATCTGAGCTATATGTCTCCGAGTGAAACATCTTACTCTGAGACGGCGTAAAGAAAAACACCAATCAGTCACAAAAAACAAGAGAAACACTTCAGCTCGACATTATAAATGCTGTGTTTCCTGCTTTTCAGTCTCATTTTGCATTGGTGCCGATGGAAACATGATACAGTCCAGTTAAAGGCGAGTGTAAAGTCGATGTATTTCTAGGATGTTTGTCCTGATTTTCCCCCAGAACGAGGCAGGAAGCTGTCTTTGTGTGAAGCTCTGACCTGAGAGGTTTCACCCTCAGATTCTTTCATTTCCTCTCTGAATCCAGGGGTTATATGGTTGCTTGCATAACACCCTTCATCGCAAAATTGCCTTTTCACACTGCCTCCCCCTCACAAAAAGAAAAGTGCCTGGTTTACCATAGCCACACCGGGTCGGAGGGTAAACCAGAGTTTTTGTTTATGGAAGAAACAAATGCTTTTTGGGCAGTGAATTCTTTCAGCCTGTCACTATTTGAAAATGCCACATGGAGGGAAAAGAGGCTGCACAAATGGAAAGTCAGTGGAGGAAAGTAAATAAAACACAAGCTCTGAAGCAGGCCTGGAAAACTACTTCCATGTCTTGAAAGAGTTACACAAAGGACAGAGGCATGTACTGTAAAGGTATTGTCACGTCTTATTACAGCAAAACATAAAACATTTCGTATTGATTTAAAGGCTAATGAGAGGCATGTTGCATCATAATACTGGATGATATTTCAACAGCAAAGATCCAGTAAATAATCATTGAAGGCAGACTTTCGAAAGAAGAAGGATTGGATGCCAAAATGCTCAATTAGACCTTTGGGGGAAAGGGATATTAAATAAATCCAGAAGGTTTCAAATAGGGTTAAAACATGACTGCTCAGTCCTGTTATGTTTGGGTTATATAATTCAATGAGAGTGGACTTTCCTTTCAGCAAGGGAAAGAAAAATCTAAAGTTTTACCTCAAATATAATTTCAAGTTTTGACTTTATAGCTCAAACTTTGGACCAAAAAGCCACTTAAATATCAGAGCTTTGTATTTATCTTTGCTATCATCTCCAACTTTCACCCCTTGTAGAAATGGGCTTCCATAAGAAAAGCAACGGAGGGCTATGGGAACAAAAATAAGGAAATAATAGAGACCAGACTACTCCACCACGCACGCAACACACACATGAAAGAAACAGACACAGATAAAGACTCACATGTGCAGACACACACACACACACACACACACACACACACACAAACAATTACACATGGCACAAAGACAGATGGAGGAAAGATTGGATGTTGTTGGGAAACCTCTCGCAAGAAAACTCCACTTCGCCTGACAATCAACGCTGTAATCGTTATTACGAGATGACATTTGGGGTCTCTTTCTGTCACTGCACGCCGCCCCCTCCTCCTACACATTAGGAAATAATGGATCTCTTTCCTAATTCCACTTTGGATCCTCCGAGGAAAGACTTCAGCTGTAATGGCTCACGTGTCGTGTTTCTTCCATTTGTCATCATTAAGATGTTTATGACACTATTTTTCTCTTTTCTTTCTGCTGCTTTGCTTTCACTCACATGCTCGGCCACAGAGTTGCGTAAATACAAGGTTAAATTGCTCAAAGGATCATCGCGGTGGTTTTGCATGTTTAGTTCTTTCACTAGAAAGACATGTTGTGTTGATTTTCAGCTGCCGCCGGGTTCCAGTGAAAAAAAAAAACTTGCATAAATGTAGATTTCCTTGAAAGATGCTCATGACAAGGGAAGATTATGTCATTTTTGCTTTGTCAGAGTAACATTAGTGGTAATACATGCATAAAGTGTTTATTTTTTTCTAACTTTATAGATGTTCTGTCATCTGGTATTTGGAAGCGAGTTGCTGAAAAATCCTTTTGATGATGGATGTATACAGTACATAGGAGCTTCATGAAAAACGCAATTGGACTTCTTTTTTTTTTAGGTTATTTTAGAGGATTCTTCAGTTCTTCTTCAGTTCAGACATGAACTTTCTGACCTAGATAACTGAGAATCTACACAGACAATCTACAGTACAATAACCTTCTCATAATAATCAACTTAAATAATAAGGTCCTTTACCTAAATGACAGAAATACCCTTTTCTTTGTGGGACGGCTATGGCTCAGGTGGTAGAGCGGGTTGTCCACTGATCGCAAGGTTGGCAGTTCGATCCCCGGCCCCCCACGCATGCCGAAGTGTCCTTGGGCAAGACATTGAACCTCAAGTTGGCGGGCACCTTGCATGGAAGCCTGTCGCCATTGGGTGAATGAGAAGCACATTGTAAAGCACTTTCAGTACCACTAAGGTAGAAAGGCGCTATATAAGTGCAGACCATTTGTTTCAAATGTTTCAAAGACCAAAGTGTTTCCTCATCAGATGGCCAAGACTACATTGACCAGTCTTAGCTTCCTCTTCTTAGTTGGCATGCATACTGAGGTGATCAAAATCAGTTTCCTGGCACCAACTTTAGTGTTATAATTGACACGATTCCTCTTCTGCTTTACCAGCATAACAGAAACTGTCAGACTATAAAAGTCAAAGTCTGTCGAGCAAAGTCATGTAAGTATTTTTGTCAGGACGGTATCAGGCTTCCCATATGTTGCACCGGTTGTCTTCTGCTGTGCTGCACCCAGCGCCAATTTGAATGCCATAATGTGCAGCAGCTACGTTGTTCCACAGTGCAAAACTTATTGGTTATGCAGTGAAGGCTGGAAAAGTGTTGTCCTATCTCTCAGGTTACTTTCACTTTGAATATAAAAAAGAGCAACAGAATCCACATTAAAAGTTGAAGAACTGGAAGTGGCATGGACTAAACATGGGATTCTAACCATGGAAATTGGATTTTATTTGCATTATCTTTACAGTTTGTTGTAGTTTCAGTTTACTTTTGTTCCAAATTGCTGTTTTCCGTTGCTGTATTTAATCATATTCATTTGCTGCTTACTTTGGTTTATGCTACAAACATACTTGGTTTAGTTCAGACACCCAAACTACTTGGTTGGGTTTTGGATAAGATCATGGTTTGAGTTAAAATACAGCCCTGCAAATGTGATGTAGGCTGCTAGGGAGTTGAGTCCCACGACAAGAACACAGAAAAAAACCTAAGGTGGCTCACATTTTACAGCCTTTATTGTGAAAATAATATGTTTTGCACCGTGGACCAACGTAGCTATTACACATTTTGGTGTGACACCGGGGAGCCAATTTTCATTCCCAGTGCCCCGCAGCCGACAGTCTGAACCAGACATAAAACTTCTTGGTGAAACATCGCGGTTAAAGACACCAGGAGACGTCACTGACTCACGCTCACGTACGCCCAACCACCAACCCAGACCTCCTCCCTAAGAGACTGCACAGCACTGCAGCAACATCTAGAGGTAATTTGTTATGTAAATGTAGAAAAAAGTAAAATCTATTAAAATAACATTCAAAATTCTACCAAAGATGTTCAGCTGTAATGTCAGTATTTCTTTTTATATTAACCCAAAGACCCTTTAAGCCTTTGATCCTTGTAAGCTTGGGTTCACACCTCGGAGAGTCTCTACACTGTGCTGATGTTTTCCACATGTAGCGACATACTTAAGTCATTACGGAGCTTCACATTCTGCTAGGTTGGATTTTCGGGCCTTACTATTATTTCTCATCATGCCGGTTTAGGTTTCCACTAATGCGATTTTTCTCCTCGGCCCTTAAAAATGACTAAACACCCAATATTAAGTTACTGCAGTCATTCTTCTGTATGTCTCGCTGCCTTACTTCCCGTTAATCTCTCTATTCTCTCTGTCTCTTACTGGTTTCCTGTCCTTCTTCCTGACTCCATCTTTCTCCCATCTGTCATTCTTTATAATCTCCTCCTTCAGGTTTCTCTCTATTTCTTCACTCATCTCACTTTTTCCCCCTCTAACACCTTTGTTTTTGCAACCTGTCCTCCCCTCAACCTCCTTTTCTGTCTCCCTCTCTATCTTTTTCCTAACCTCAACCATCACCGTGGTCATGATCTTAATTTCTGAAATGGCCCAGAGGCTTTTTTCTTTTCTTTTTCCTGCTTTTCCACATCAGTGCTTCCACACACACACTGAAGATAAGATAAAGTTCACATTCAGTAGCCGAGTGTTTACAGTTATTGATAAAGAGGCTTGTGGTGTACACAGCCAGGGAGTCTGGCGGTTGTGTCACGGTGATCTAATGGTTAGAGAAACAAGCTTTTGACTGGAAGTACAGTGAATTCTTTGAAATGGCAGTAATGTTTTTGTTTTGTTTTTCTGCTCCGCAAGTACAAAAAGCCTGTAATGTATCTGCAGAGTCGGTGGTCAGCAGTGGTGACTCACTTCCAGGTGCTGAGACTTCAGGTTTTCAAGTCGTAAAGTGGACTTTTTTTCTGATCGCTCGGGCATAAAAAGACAAATGTGAACAGCGAAAACAACACACGCGGTTACTGTAACGTCCTCTTATGGTTTACATCAAATCCAGACGCGACCAAGCCAGCACCAGCCAATTCTGAATCCAATTAGCTAAAATTGAATCTGTATAAAAGCAGCACTTTGGCTCTTTTGTTTATCGATTCAGCTTTAAAATCGTACCCGTCTCCTCTTGTCTCGCAGCTGTTTTGTTTGCTGTATTTGGTTACTTGTATTTGGTGCCACCAGCTTCTGTTACTTTAGGTTATGAACTCACTCAGGCTCTTGCCAGGAAAGTACTGGAAGCAATCACATACAGTCATATACAGCCATATACAGCCACAAAACAATACTGGACTTTACAAACTGATACCAGATTTAAAACAAACAAAACAAACAAACAACAACAATCCTATTTTATTATTTTTTATACATAAAACCTGTTTTTGATACAATTATTATCTGTATTTTTCCGCAATAACAATTTGATGCATTGCATTCTGTAATGACTTCTGTCAGTCCGCTATTATCATGCTGGATTCAAATTACGTACATAAAGTGATTCACAGTAAACAGTCACCTCGTGTGATCTGGTGATGCTGCTTGTGATTTTATCATATTAATATGAATTTAATTGTTCATCACACCACAGCAGTATCAGAGCTGTGTTGATCTCATTATGGACTGAGGGAAATTCTGCTAAAAATTCTAAAGATTATAGATATTTTGAAGGGACGAAGCCTTAATGATTTTAAGATGCCAACGCCACAACTGCAATAGTAGCAACAGCAGTAGTTCCTTACTTTGAGATAAGGATGCATATAAAGCAAAACCTTGTTTGTCATCTATAGTGACATGCACCGATCAGCAACAACATCATGACCACTGACAGGTGAAGTGAATACATTGATCATATTGGTACTATGTGGTGTTCTGCTGGAAAACCTTGGATTTTGGCATCTGTGCTGATGAGACTTGGACACCCAAATGGACATTGTCCCAGAACAAGCACACTCCCTCATGCTAATGGAAATCCCAAATGTCACTGGCCTACCCCCACAGGAAAATGCACCCCACCACATGGCAACAACATCAACCAATCAGGAACATCTTGAGGAACATGACAATGGCCCAAGATGTTGATTTGACCTCCAAACTTCCTAGACCCCATTCTGATCAAGTATCAACAGGATGCAGTGGAACAAGTTTGATTGACAGAGGCCCCACTGCACAAGCCAGAGTACCCAAAGGATCCACTGCCAACGTCCTGGTGCCAGACCCCACAGGACACCCTGAGAGGTCCTCTTGTCCATGCCCAATGGTTCAAAGCATTTTGAACCACATAAGAGGGACCAACACAATATTAGGCAGGTGGTCATAATGTTATGCCTGATCGGTGTAGCTCCCCTGTCTATTTATCTGTGGCTGTACAGACTGGGATGGACTGTTTCTGCTGTTGGTCTGTCATCACCAAGCAGCCTTCAGCCCCATCTTGTCATTACCTCCTTTGATTTTTCAAGAAAAAACACCCAAAAACAGCAGCCATAAAATGCCCCATGAACCTGCTCACTGCCTGTCTGTTATCAAGCTTCTGCAGAACCTTTCTCAGCGTGAAAGGAGGCTCAGAATGTGTTTTTTATTTTTTTTTGCTCAAGTAGATTGCAGTTCAATTAAGTTGCCATTGCAATCTGATAGCTAAGATGGCACGCGGAGATGGGCTCTGAAAGCCCTCGCAGTCTGTAAGGAGAGACGGAATCAATGCAGAGTGGAGTAAGTCTGGCTATAATGGACATTAGTGGGCAGCGCTCTGGCACAGATCACATTAGAACCAGGAGTGCTGAAGTCCGCCAAGCGCTCCAAACATCCATTAGTAGGCCAAACTAAGTGTCTTTGCTCAACACTCATGTGTGTGATCATAATGCCGAAAGATTTTGCTTCTCTTAGCTGCTGAAGTTGCGGTTTGGAGTCATCATTATGCTACAGTGTGATAAAAAGTTATTATGTATGTGGATATCAATGTTAGCAATGTACAAATACATTGAGTCTATTGCAGTGGTGGAAGCAGTATTCAGATCCTTTAAAAAGTATCAATACATCAATGTAGAAATACGTACAAGTAAAAGTTCTGTTTTTTCCCCCTCTGATGGATATGTTATTATTGTTATTATATATGACATTATTAATACTAAAGCATCAGTTTGTCAGCAGCATGTTACTGTTGTATCTGCTGGAGTTTTTATACACAGTTTTATATACAGGGCGAGGAGAGAAGTCTGAGGGGTTGTCAAGTGATTCATGTGAGAGGAAAGAAGAAAAAGATTCTGGTTTTTGTCCCTGATCTTTGATTTTGTTGGGAGATTGCATCATTTGAATATTTATTGAAATGAAGCCATGTGAGAAGTCTAGAGGACAAAAATCATTGTCAAGAACCCATAGAAATCTGAAATGTGACTCTGACTATGCAGTGCTTTGTGTAAGATGCCGGGAGCCAAAAAGATTGGTTCAACATCTAACTATCTGTTTATTTTAAGAGCTTGTTATGTTATCTTTTGTGTAAAATCTGCATCTTAAATGTAACCTAAGCTGACAGATGAATGTAGTAGAGTAGAAAGTAATTTAAAGTAAAACAAAATAAAAAAAAGTAAAGTACAAATATCTCAAAACTGTCCTTATGTACAATACTAGAGTAAATGTACTTATTTACTTTCCACCACTGCTGTCCCGTGGAAGGTACGCATGTCATCATCACACGAGGAAACAGTTTTCCTCCGTCTGAGCACACCGCTGCCTTCCTAGCTTTCTCTTTCTGAAGAGAAGGTAAAGTGGCCTCATATGTCACAAAGCATCACTTCACTGCTGTCAGGAGGTTGATGTATGAGGACCGAAATGGCCAGTGCTGAAACAGCAGACCACACACACACACACAAAGATACACACAAACACAAAGATTGATGGATGACACAAGTATTAGGTCCAGAATTGAGACTCATTGCCTGGTGGCAGATGAACGATTTTGGGAGGTTGGGAGGTGATGACCTGCAGCTGCTACAATTAGATGTTTTTATTGATAGTAAAAAAAAAAAAAAGCCCATTCTGGTGTGTCTGGGTTGTTGAGTCAAGAGATGTTTTTCTCTTCGCTGGAAATCAGAACAGAAATCGATTTCAATTCAATTTACTTCAAAGGGGCTTTTTTTGGCATGAAAGTTTCTAAGAAACAAAGTTGCCAAAGCATCGAAATTTGACATGTCCAAATAATTAAACACAATAACAGCATTATAAACAATAATACAGCATTAAAACAGATTTATTTTAATCATATATTTGCAGTATGTGTATATGCATTTATGTGTGTCTGCTTGTTGATGCATGTGTGTGCTGCAGGGGTGGACTAATAGGATGATTTCTGGGCCAATGCACCAATTATTAGAAACCATGGAGACCGATTTGTATTTATAATAGGAACCGATTTACACAGATTTGTAGTACAAATGAAAATCTTAGTGTGACAATTTATAACAATATAAACTCCAAAATAAAACTGGTCAAATGCGTTTGTTTATTTATGTTTTAAATATGTTCAACTAACTATCCAGGCAATTTCTGAGTGTTTTTTTTTTTTTTTTTTACTCCTGTCATGTTTTATATAACGTTTGACACCTCTATGGAAACACAACCATGGCAAGAAGAAGCTAAATCTAG
>OMNN01011846.1:2974-24412 GCA_900302755.1 Chromis chromis
CATGTTTCTGTAGAGGTGCAGGACTTCATATTGTAGAAAGTAAAAATGTGACAAGAGAAAAACTTGTCCAGAAACTGCTTAGGGTTCAGAGGGTTAAACCCTGTCTGATTTTAAGAAGGCTTAATCTCCTTCCCTGCAGTCCTAACATTAAAAAAAGAAAAACTCATCTTCCCTGGGGCTCTTTCACTGTTGAACAATATGCAAATGCAACTGACCGATGATCTTCACAGTGTAGACATCAGCAGTGTTGAATGGATGCTACATGTAGAACAGTCAACCTCGTTTTCAATCATGCTATGTAGTTTCAATGGTTAAGCAGTGACATACAAAATGTGCCTGTTATGTATGAAGGTTTTTATTGCACATATAGAGATACATTTTTACAGTAATTCAATTCACACAGAATCATATACAAGAGCTTACCAAAGGAAATACACATATAAGAAGTGTAATATGTGATCTCTGTATTTGTCTGTATTTGAAGTAGAACTCTGTGTGCAGCGAAAATAGGGAATATAACGTCATTCAGCCACAGTGACGCATTCTATGCACTGCAAGCAGCAAGTCAGCAGCAGCAACTGCTGTAGCTGTTGTCATCTGTGTCTACACTGGATCTGCTCATCCACTCTATTGTCATATTCTAAAGCATTTTATAAAAGCTCACATCCCAATGCACAATACGTATGCACACAAATCAGAATAGTGAGACTTCAAGCCTAAAAGCACGATTCAGGTTGGAGTTTCATATAAATGCAAATGAAGCATGAGTCGTTATGTGTCGAATGAAGACAGCTGCATTGATTAAAACTGAAGCAAATTAGTTCCATCAGATGGACAGGAGACAGAGGACTGGAAGTATGGCAGAAAAATGTCATATATACTGTAGTACTGATGGATGGAAAGAGCCACCATTTTTTAGCAACACTGAAGTAAAAGACTAGATTTGGGGTCTGAGATCAAGGCCATATCTAGTGGGTCCCCATTTGGGAATTGTTGCAGAGTGTAGGGAGCGACCGCAGGGTATGGCTTTGCTGACGCAACAATAAGAATGTCTACATTGTGCTTAAATTTTGTTCACCTTTCCCCATGGTCCAGTGTTAGTTGAATTCAGGATGTGGCTGGGCTGAGTGAATTTAACATCCCCTCCAGCAGCAGTGAGACCTAACAGTTAATGCATCCCAGCATGGTCAGATGATAAAGTTCACATTACAAAGACAGGTGTAACTACAGCTGCAGTGATGTTGCAAGAAAGGCAGCTGGTTACGACCCAACACAAGGCACTATTTGCTGCAGAAGTATATGGAAAAACCGTCTCCTGTGATATACTGCTATATTAGCATTGCTCTTTTTATGTATACTGTAACAACACACACACACAAATACACAAGTATCAAGTTAGTCATGTACATTCCACAAACATACATTGCCCTGTGTTCATACAAACTTACGAAAAGTGCTGTAGAGAGCCACCCTGAATGTATCCACCATCAGCACCGTAATTACATCCTCAGCCATTCACACAAGCCACAGTCATGCACACAAATGTACAGTACTCCGCAACACACACACACACACACACACACACACACACACACACACACACACACACACACGCAATTATTGCCCATGCTTACACAGTGTAAGACCTTTTATTACATGACAAGACAGACAGAGTGACACCACGCACCCCATATTCACCCTCCTCTCTGTGGCAATCTATTCTTACCTAATTATTTGGGGGGGAGGGGTTGGCTTGAGATCTACCTTAATTTGCTACTATGCAGTGTGCAATTAATCAAGGCCCATGCTAACTGACAGCCTTAATGGACGCACTCAGCTCCTCTGTGATTGTCTGCTTGCTGCCTGTTCCTTCAGTGCGTAGCCTCAGAACTCAGACAAGCATATCCTTCAAGAGCGGCTACACATACAAGGACACTTCCACTGAATTGAATGGTGGGGTGGAGTGCTGAATGAGTACATTCATCTTTGCTTACCCACACCCACCTCTCAGTTGCACCGTGGTAATAACTGTGTTAGAAATATCAACCTTTGATTTTTACATGATACCAAAAGACTCATACTCAACTGAAGCATTTGTAGCGGCAGTTCAGTTTGAATTAAACTATTTGCTGTTTCTCCATTACTTTGTTTGTTTTATTTGACAAGAGGAATGAAGATTATATGATTGCATAAAAGTGGGAAAGCCAGAAACATGGAAACAAAGGCAAGCACGGGTGCTTTTAAGGTTTCCAAATAGTCCTGTGGCACTTAAGGCTTCTGCTGCACTCAGATGGAGAGTGAGGATGTTGCCTGAGGTGTATTGCAATGACAGAGATGTGACTGCATTTACACTTGGAAAAAACTTTTCAGAGAAAGTCTGCCTTCTCCAGAGATCTGGCCTCTATGAGGATGTGATGAAGTGTTCTATAAAGGATTAGTTCTAAAGTTGAGGGCACAATTCAAGAATATTACACCTCCACAGAGACATTTTTATGTTGTATCTCGGGGTCAGACATTGGGTGTATAGGGCTCATCATGGCACTTAAGGATCACAATCACTTTAAATGTACTACAGTAGTATAAACACACAGTACTTTTGTTACATTTAGCATAACATCACACATTGCCTGTTGACTAAAAGACCTTTCAACTGTCCTGTACTCTTGTCCTCCACTCTCATCCATAGATGTTCTTTGGTGAAATGACTGACTGTAAAAGTACTGAGCTCTTATTACCATGCAGCCTCACCCAGACTAGACTTGAGCATCTTGATGGTTAAGCAAGTCATCCTCAGCTTAAAACTACCCCAAGACACATAGTAATCGTACGCCTCTCCCTGTTCCTTTTGTCCATTTACAAAATGCAAAAATTCAAACAAGAAACTTTAAAAGAAAATGTGAGAAAGAACATTAAACAAATTGCTCGTTTGCATTCAATAGGAATGAATTTAAACCCATTCCCATAAGATTCATTCACTCATTTTGAAGCACAGTTGCAGTCAGAATTACTTTAAGGAAGAAACATATCCTTTTATGTGCCTCAGTGCACACTGCTGTGGGCCAAGATAGAATCCCAGCCATAGTTATCATTGTCTATTTCCATCATTGTTTCTGCTTTATGGCCCCATAGGCAACAACAAATGGCAAATTACTGAGAGTACATGAAGATGAGTTGTTCTAATGAAAGCACAAACAATGCCAAAAATGAAAGATGGGTGGAGACAGAACTGCCAATGTGATGATGCACTACAGAGATGGGTGAACGGAGGATGAAATTCCCAGAAGCAGCACCACTGATTCTGTTGTTTTTGACAGGAATGCTGAGGAGTGTATCTCATCATGCTGTGAATGTGAAACCACAAAATGGCAGGGAGCCTAACTAGGTCCTCTAAACTTTCTGCCAATATTTTGTTCTTTCTCCTTATCAATCCATCCATCTGGACCCATCAGGAGTTCTACAGAGATGAGGCTTTGGATCGGTTTGCAGCGTTTGTCACAAATTAATAGCATGACCTACAAGCATTACAAATTTGCAAACAGTTTGTATATTTAAATCATTTTAAGAAGACAACACTAACTTTACAAACTTTACATTTTGGTTAATACCAAAATGGATTTGTGCCACCGTCAATCCTGTCTTTATAAAGAAAAACTCAACATTTAATTTCCCCCTCATGCTGTCCTAGGAGCAGTTATTTCCTCCCGTGTTGTGAATAGACAACCATGGATAGTAATTATGTGAAATAATGTGAATTGTTCTTCAGGCAATTTGAATATTCTGCTACTCTGTTATGCTGTTATTGTTTTTCCCTTTTTAAATAGGAAGCTTCCTGGCAATGAATACTGAGTGAGAGTTTAGCCTTAAAGTTATCGTGTACTACAGTGCTTGACCCAAAGAAGAAATATGATTGCATGCCAACAGAATTCCTGCTCTTGCTGAAGGCTTTTAATGTTTTCTGTAGTGACTCATGCACATGCTGTTAGAGCAGTTTTTCAATCTACATATTATTTTTTGTTGAATTTACCTCCTTCAGTGTTGTGTGTCTTTTCTATTCATTTGCCTATCACTACAGTTATTGTAAGTATACACTGACGGATACATGATTTTTCTTACTCTCATATGATGAAGTCATATTAGCATTTAATATAAACCTTTCATTGCATGAAAGACCGCTTGTGCTAGTTTGTGCACTCGTGCTAATGTAGGAAACTTGCACCAGATGGGATATGCTAATCCAACCGTGACAGCATTGCTTGAGATACCACTGACCAGAAAATTGCAGAAAGTACCACTCCCAACAATGTGTGCCTCAACCTTTGTGGTTTCACACTCAGATGCAGAGTGTACATTGATGGAAAAGCCCCAGGGTTATGGAGATATGAATGGCCAAGTAGTGACCTTTGACTCCTCTGCGCTTTACCCCCGACTGTGAATAAATGATTCTAAAGGGCCCCATCCCAGAGGATTAATGTGCTCAGCAAGGCTTCAAACTCCTCACTGAGAGTAGACAGTGAAAAATGTGTCATTGACTCTATACAGTGCTCGGATACAGTGACAGTAAATGTTGAAACAGCTCGGTTAGGAATCCTGTTGCTTTTGTCATTCAGGAATCAGCACTGTGTTAAGGGCATTACAGGAACCACAGTTGGTGCCAAGGTGAGATTAAACATAATGTGCGGAACAGTGAAGTAATGAATCATAATAATCAAGGTGGATAATTGCTACCAGCACATTTTACTCAAGTAAGGGGGAATGGTTTAAATTCAAACTGATTAGTAGGTCACAAAAGGACGTAACTATGAATTTGTCCGTGTTCTAAAATCTACTTGTCAGCTCTTAATAGGTATAATAAGGTATAGCAGAACAACAGTTAAAAAATATGCTTAATATCCTTCTTACAGAGAGTTAGATAAGGAGAACGATTCCGCAACAGCTGATCAAATTAGCTTTGCACAAAGACTGGAAACTGGAAGAAACAGTTAACCCGCCCCTGTCCAAATGTCATGTCTGCCCTCGAGCACCTCTAAAGAGCTGTTTTCATTCTTTATGCTAAGTTAATAAAACTAGCATATTGCTCAAGCTTTAATAGCCACCACACAGATTTCCCAAAATCTTGAACTTAAGCAATGATTAACCATCAATCATGTTATGTATCATAATCATGTTATGATACAGGTCAAGAAAAAAATCGTATTAATAGCACAATTCAAATTTCAGTTCTTTAAATCAATTTAAATATAAGCACAATGTAACATAACATCACAGTGTCTATCAGATCAACTCTGTTTTCTACTTTTATCAATTTATTTATTTTTATTTACAGACTTGAGTAAACTTATTCAGGGTCATAAAGACCAGCTTTATCTTGCTGCAAGTATTGTATAAGCAGGCCAACAGGTCAAGAGCAGGACAGCAACCACACACAGTCAAACACACTCTCATTTCATGGGCAGGAAGAACTGCAAAACACCCGCAGGAAACTCTCATACATTTACAGTTGTCTATACGTAAAACGCCAGAGAATAGCATATTTGTGTGTATGGTGCAGCTGATGTATTTGAGGTCTAACAAAAGGTGCTCCATAGGGCATAATATTTTCTACTGAGTTTGAGTCAGTGATGTATCTCTGACCACAGTTGTTTCAAGGCACATCAAACTTCAGAATTGCATCTCCACGACTGAAATGTGAATAGCTGGGAGGAAACCATCCGGATATTAAACATGAAATAATTTTAGTGTGAAATTGCCATTTTCTGTTTTCTTCTACGTTTTGCCATCTATCATCTGCCCAATGTCTGCCTGTTATTGTCAGATTTGATTCCAAACAAAATGGATGCGGTTGATATGCTTTCATATTCTGATAAATTTTCCAGCAGGAAGATAAATAGTCCAGATATGTTTGTGCTTGTACAAGCATTTTGCAGGGCTAGCACATTTGTCAAGTGCTGCTGACACTGTTGTGGAGGAGTCCTCATGGATCACTTGGTATCCAGGAAGAACATAGGCCAGAAGAGACGGACAGATTCATTTTAAATGGAGATGCCATTCTCGTATGCCTTTAAATAGAATGTCGGACCACCCCGCTGTGTAAAACACATATAATATGTATTATCAGCCCCAGTGTGTGCTTGTGTTGTTTGTCAGCTAGTTTCTACCCACAAGGGGAGCCACAGAGTCAAGGGTGAATTATGGCGTGTCAGCAGAGTTGGGTTTTTTTTGTTGTTGTTTTTGTTTTTTCGTATAGTTTTATGCGAGTTGAATATGAATCTTCCCCTCTCTCCTCTACTGCTCCCTTTCTTAACGCTGGTAAAGTAAGACCCTCAGAAGCTAAGAGCATTGTTTAACTGTAGGGCCTAATTAAGCACGGGAGTGAAAAATCAGAGACGAAGCTGGGAGGAGGGAGGTTAGGGATGCTAGTGGAATAAAGGGTTGGGTGTGGAGGGAAAGGCCTTGGCCCATAGCACAGAACATAATCCTAGCGTTGCTTTCCATGCATTTCACTGGCCGTGGCATCACGATCACCAGCTTGTGATTCAGTTTTTCCTTCAGCTTGAAGTCCTAGTTTGTATTCCTGTCCACTTCTCGATCAGAAACCCCCAATGGGCAGTTCTTTGCAGCCATCACTTCAGGAGTAAGGCTGGTTGGAGTTAATTAAATCTGAGCTAAGTGAAGCGGCAGAGCTGGGTGGGAGGTAATGGTCACCCATCTTCAGCTAGGACTGTAGAGTGTCCTGTCCAATGAGAAAGCAGAAGTGATGCACTGCCTCGGAACAGCACAGGCAAATACTTAAGGAGGACGAGGGCAACATGCCGTTAAATTGAATGGGAAAGATCTTTAAGGCAGGGCGCGACTCTCAGGCAGTGGGCAGAGCTGATAATTTCAACGTCTACTAATCACATAAATGCCACTGAGTGCTAACAGCACCTGAACATGATGTTTTTATAATATTTTGTTATCACAGTTGGTAATATTTTGTTGTTTTTTTTCTGCTTCCACAGTCAGTCATAAAACACTTAATGAAGTAGACTTGCTGATTTAATGAGAAACCACACAGTGCTCACTAACAGGAAAAAGCGAATTAATTTCCAATAGATCTATACAGTATATCATGTATGCAGTGTGCATCTTGTCATTCCCTGATCATGTCTACATAATTAACCATTTTACAGATGAAAAAATATAGATCTGACCTAATATTTAAATTATAGCTAATGTCAGCCCTGGACTTTAACTACCTACGGACCAGTAGTTTATTAAATGGTGTATTTCTTCTTTTGAAACAAAACTTTCGGTCTCCTCTCATGTGTAGAAAAATACAACTTATGAAACTCAAGTATTACGGACATTTTTTATTTTGGATACTGCATTTTGCCACAGGGAACTAAGCTGAAAATAATTCATATCCTAGTTATTTGGCTATTTATCCTGGCTGCACCGGAGGCAAATGTACAAAAGAAAACACCATTGATAGCTCAGTGTGAGGCCATCTACTACAGCAATTGATGAAGAAACATTATGATTATATTGATGAGGAAAGGAAAGCATACATTTATACAAATGTTACAAGAACAGCATCTCCTGTAGCAGTGAAGGGATGGCATTTTGTCAAAGTATGTAGGTGACATGGCCTCATTTGCCCACTTGACTGGCAGTAAAAAAAAACCTGGTCTGGACATTTCAAGAAAAGCTCGCTTAAGCTCAGCATCATCAAGACCAAGGAGCTGTGCTTTTGTGAGTACAGAAACCAGATCCACAGCAACAACCTTTTCTCCAATCCCTCAGCATTAAAGGCCAGCTGGTAGAACAAGTGAAATCATTTAAATATCTTTGGACAGAGACAGACATTGCTTGTCCTTTTCCCAGCACACCAACTCGGAATACAGTGCCTCCACTTCATCCCTAAACACTAAGCAAATCTTGTGTCGCATAACTAATCAGGCCAGCAAAATAATTTGCTCACCCAAAAGTTCCCTATCTAAACTATCAGGAAAGCCACTCTGATCACGTAGGATCCTACTCACCCCTCTGCCAATCCTTTCCATTCAGTCAACACTACAAAGTCCCATTTTCCCAAATAAAAAACACATCTTCAATTCTTGCATTCCATCTGCAATCCTTACCCAGAGCACAAAGAAAATAGGCAATTTACTGTAACTCTTACAAAAATGTTATTGTCGGTTGTATTTGTAACAGTCTATGTTCCTATTCAGCATGTGAATGTGTGTGTGAGCCCTGTCAAAGATAAATTTCCGTTACTTTCTGACAGACGATAAAGTCATCTTATCTGTCTTATCCAGCTGCTTCATGCATAGGTGAACAAGGAACTGATGTCTCAATCCAACATATGTTGGGGGTATTACTGGAGATCATAATATCATTATGCATACAATGCATAGTTTACAGTCAATCACAATCAGACCTGAAGCTCTAAACCCTCTTGTGTTATCTACAATGTTGGTACACTGGCTGTGATGAAGCAGCAGTAATTATTTACATTTCACAGCAAATTTGCATTTTGATTTAAAGCTTATAGGGTTTTTTTGTTTGTTTTTTGTTTGTTTGTTTTTTACTTTATGTAGAAAAAAACAACTTTCTCTAAATCATCAAGTCTTGTTTAGCTAACTGGGCATCGAGTCATTTGCTGAATCATCTCCCAGTTCAATGTGGAAAAACATTCCATGCCTTACTTTTGAATTCTCTCCCGCTATAAAATAATGGGCAAGCTTTTTGGGATGAGCTTTCACAACAAAACCCCTTAACATTTCAAGGTTTTTTAGTTTCCCCTGTGTAGCAGTGACATATTGAGAAGGGTCGCGGCTGAATGAGTACATCTTTCAGTGCCAACCTAATCTCATCGCTAGGAGTGAATATGGCACAATGTTCCCTGCCACAGCTGATGGAATCACATTCAGCAGGGCCACTAAGACAGTCAAAGTGAGGCTCATTTTATCTGAGTTTCTATTACAATATGTTATGATCCCAAAGCTTATATGGGCGGAAAGGGGAGTGGCATGCACAGCTCAAAGTTTACAATGCTGATGGGTCTTTGCAAGTGTAAGGCCTGGGTGTGTAATTGTACGAGCTCAAGCATCTGTGTGCATGTGCCCTTCTGGACACTTTCAGAAGCAGAGTGACTTAGCTGTTCTAACTGACCTGCGTCACTGTAAGTAAAAAACATCTTGGGAACATGAAGGCTTAGAGATTTCTTGTTTATCTCAGGGAATCAATGGACAGGTTTGCAATGGACCTCCGCAGTCTGATCAAAAATAATCAAAGAAAAGAGGCAAATAATGAGAGCGTCACAGTGGTCTTACCTGGAGGTGACAAAAGCATTGGCGTGGAGCTGATGACAGTAGGTGTGATCCATTGAGTTTTCTCAAGAGCACATCAGTAGGTCTGTTGTCGGACAGGTGGCTGTTGAAAATCACACAGGTTTTTTATTTTTTTTACAGATGGATGAAGGTGTTATATCGTATAAGGGACAGGGTGTCACAGAGTGGAAGAAAGTCCTTTTTAGTCCTTGAGTTTGTGAGAAACATCCACCCAGAAATGACAGTTGGGCATGCAGAGATGCATTCTTCAACCTGACTGTGTGAGACATAATAACTAAGCCACAGTACTCCAAAGTGAGGCTACAATCGGTGCTCTGACGCACATTTTGCTGCACTCACACATATAAATTTTTGTGTCTGGCTGTGCGTGTGTGTACAGATGCCAATACCACCTATAAAGGCAATGTTGATCAGTCTCTTGATGTCTGATGTTAGTCAGAGTCACCCCTGATGGAGATGAAGATGGGATTTTCCTCAACGGCTTCTATAAAATCTGCAGTGAACTCTGCCTCATCTTACTTTTGGGAGCTTCTATAATTTTCAGGATTTTCATTTGCATGTGTTTAAGGTAGGGTTTATTATGCACATAGGATTCAATCTACTTTATGTTTTATTATATTCACTGGATTTGTAGACTGTTACAGCACAGTCTTTAGTCATAGTCACAAATGCTTTCATGAGGTTTTTATGGAGGCTAACAAGAGTCTAAATTCTTATGACATGGACTTGTGGATAGTGTTGTCTGTTATTCCTTTCTTGGTGTGGCCCCTGGCTACAATTATGCATTTCTAAAGAATAACCTCTAATTTTTCAGTGTTTGTCTTCTGAACTGTGCCTGCCTTTATAAAATGTGACAAATCTGTTTTGAGATTCATCTAATTTTAGCTCATGAAGCTCCGTGGGTGAATTTGGGAAAGCATTTTTCAATGTTGCACTTTTGAGGCAGTGGGAGCAGTTTAGTGACTACAAGAAACAGAAGTCCCCCTGGTCTTCTGTAAGTCATATTTGAACTGTGGTAAAATACTAAACAAAAACTGTTGGAGATGCCTCCCAGAGGATCTGAAAACAGGATGCTAAAACATGTACCTTTATAGACTGCCATTCGCCTAGAGAATTTATATTTTCATAATTTATTCTTCGGTTGTTTCTTGTGATATTGATTTATTGTCTTTACAAAGGAGGTCAACATTTAATTGCCATTTGGTTGTTTGTGTATTTGTCAGTAAGACTATGCAAAAAAAAATACCAAGCCACATTTAATGAAACTCTGTGACAAGGTGGAGCCTGGACAAATTAAGAACCCATTAAATTATGGTGTGGATACAGATCACTTTCTTTAAACAATGCAAGATGGAGCATTGGTCGTGGCGGAGGGTCTGAATGATCTTCTAATTTTGTTATTTGTTTAATTTTCTGCTTCGGATGTTTTTGTGAGTCAAGTGGTCAGACATCATGAAGTATGTTTACATGGACATAAGCATCCTGGTCATAATCAGGTTTTATGGTATGTTATTTTTGTGTTTGCACATGTAAACATCATGTCCTAAATTCTGATTGATAAGCTCCTATTTTGGTTTGGAGAGACCTGAACATGCTAGTTGGAGTACTAGTGTGGCAGAGGCAGTTAAAGCATCTCACTGTTTGAGTGCCAAAGAAACAGAATTTAGTCTTTTGGTAATAAAAGAGTTAGGTGTAACTTGTACTTTACACAGAAGAAGGTGCCAAAATGCTATCTCTTTAAGGTTTGTAGCAGACAGCTTACAGGAAACGGAAAAAATAAATCAGGTCAGTAGCTGCAGCCAGATTATTTTAAGGTAAGAGGAATGCCAGATGAAGTCATTAAAACTCCTGATTTGTATACATCCCAGATGCCTGAACAAATAGCATGTAGTAACTGTGATATGTGTCATGTATTGTATATTAAATATGAATAACCATATTTTATTGTTCTTGTTCCTGAGTATTATCAAAACTGATGCATAACCAAGATGCTCATGTCCATGTAAAGACTCTCATGGATGAACCTCTTTTAACTGCTGCCATGAAATGGACTCTGCAGCAGCAGAGTATCCTGCTGCCAGCATTAATGTGCATTCAGTTCATCATCCTTTCATAGTTGTTGCTGAGCATCACAACTGAGTATCCACCCTCTGTCTATCAGCAGAGAAAACCTTACTGTCTGTCCTGACCACATACTCCTATGAAGCATTTCTTTGCTGTCAGACACTCCCCAAAAAAGAAGAGACTGCGTGAATAGATGTCTAAATAAACTTGACTTTCAGTTTCACACTTCTCTCCTTCTGTCCATGAATGTGCGCTGCCTCTTTCTTGCTCGCCCACACCAGTGCTGTCTTCCTCCGTTTCTTCAACTTTCGCTTTCTTTCCCTTCTCATCCTGATGCGGTTGGAGGTTCTGACACATTCATCATAGCAGGTGCAAAGTTGCAAAAACACTAAGCTAAGAAAGGAATCATTCTACAATTGAAATAGAATTAAGTGACTAATAAATGTGTGAGACCATTCTTTGCTAGCTTGAGGTTTTCCATATTCATAAAGCTTGAGAAGCCCTGCTATACATACAAACATGATCACACATTTTTTTCCTCCCATAGATGTGATTGTTACTGTTTTTACATTAAGACAGGTTTGCTTTTTTTTTTTTTTTATCACAAAGGAATTGTATCTAAGTGTTAAAGCAATGAAACATTCCACCAACACCTCTGCAGCCTCAATGCCAGTCACATTGTGATTACATGAAACCTAGTCTGTGTACTCACTATGAATCTTAATAACCTGAACATTGGATTGTTCTGTTGTTATTGTCTTTAATTTAATAGATGTGAAATAGGTGGGTAATTTCTTCTGTACTGCAACCAGACATAGTGGGTTTTGCCCTTGAAGTAAGAGGTGACTAATCTAATATCTGATATGATTCATAGTGAGAACTATCACACATAAAACATGGAATGGTTTGATAAACAGTCTGCTGAATCTTTTAGATATAAAATACATTTCCTATGTAGATAATGCCTACACTGAACTAGATAACAGTTTGTTTTATACTGTGACGCACAAATAGTTCCTTAGGTAGCATTTATTGTCCCAGGAGGAAAAATTGTTTCAACACCTGTACTTTTTAATGTCTCAGAGGAAAAATGTGCTAATACAAATTAGGCAATAATCCTTTTTGCTTGTGCGGATGCCATGTCAAAAAAAGGGCTATGTAAGTTTCAATTCTGAGGTTAGATGCATTATGTACAGGGAATTGTGAAAGGCAGAACAAAATAGCAGCACTTCTGGGATCATCCCCTGGTGTGCTTGAGAAGTAAATAAAAAGGATTCTGAGGGAGGACAAAAACATAATGCACAAATATAAATTCTAAAGACAGGAACCCAAGTGGATGCTTTAACCAATAGCTACTGCAAATATCCATCAAAGATTAAAGTTGTGATGTTTGGCAGGCACTGTAGCCGCCCTAAGAAAGGCACGTGGAAATATAAGTATCAATTATTGCCTGTCAAGACACCCCGGAAAAGGCGGAACATGTCGATGTGGTTATCGTTCACTTCAGAGCCTGGCATTGAGTGTTCTGCAGCACATCAGCCCGTGTTTTCAGCGACTGTCCTCCCAAGATAAAAGACAGCATCAGTTATTTCAGCAAATGGCCAAAAATGACATTTGTTCACACTGAAGTAGCACAGCCTCCTGTGGCTGGAAGAATTGTGACTCTTGGCTGCAGGAGCAAAGGAGGGAATAGAGTCACAGTATTAAAGATCCACAACATCTGCAGAGGGAGGAGGTTGGGGGAAGCCTGATGGTTCAACACATCATAAGACTTTGATTAATGCCCACTTCCCCTTTTGTTCTGTTGGTAAAAAAGAAGCCATTATCTGTGACTGTGACTGTGACTGTGACTGTGGCTGAGGTGCAGGAGGATTGCCGTCCTCTAACAACAGGTTAGTTGACTGTTCAGTGCCCAGTTCTTCATGTCCTCATATCAAAGTGTTGTTAGGTAAGACATTGTATTCTTCTGCCATTGGTTGTGTGTGTAGTAAAATGCTAAATACAACTGGACATGCACATAATATAAGCACAGTAAATACCACTGATATAGCTCCCCTACAGTTTTAAAAAGTAAGTAATTGATAGTTAGCAATACTAGAGGATAAGTGTAATACACAATAATAGACACAAGTGAAGCACACAGCCCAAGTACTGTTCAAGTCAAATACCCGGAAGTGTTCTTACTTTTCCCATTTTGTCGAGGACACTTTGGGGGCAGAATCATGTGCCAACCATCCCTAAATGCACTTTAAGCCATCGAGCAGTAATGTGTGAGATTTTTGTGTGAGAGGCTCAAAGCTGTTATTATGTCTGCTATTATGTCATTTTATGAAGATTTGATTTTTTTAGGAAGAAAACTAGCCATTTAGATTTTCAATATGTGTTTAGTTTATCCAAAAAATCATATTTATAAATCTCTACTGGTGTTTTCAGAGATGGGAAGACTGACTGATTGAGATTACAGGCCAGTCAGTGTCTGTAATCATCTGTATCATTTTGATGTAATTACTTCTGGAAGATAAAAGTTGTTCTGAGAGCTGATGTACAATATTTGTTGCAACCAGTTTGTCTGAAGGTAAAGGTACTGTTTTATAATTGGACCACACTGCTTCCTCATACGTACCTAATTGAGGATGTTAGTGATTAATCTTTAACTGATTAATTGCCATTAATAATTTAACCAGTTCAAAATATATCAACCGATAATACAGATGATGAGCATCATTTATGTAAGAAAATGTATTGTACATTTGCTGTAGCACCTGATTGCACCACCAGGTGGAGCCTCTTGTAGGATGATTGCAGCTCATTTACTATAGTGACCCGAGGAGGCGGTCACTGTAATTATAAGCAGTTTCATGTAGGTAATCACAAAGAACCTCGGGAATGGTAATGTTCACATCCTAATTGTTAAATGAGTATGTGATTGTTATTTCAGTCGTGTTGTGTTTGTATTTTGATTGTTGTGGATGGGTGAGGGGGGGTTTGATGTTTGTGTGGCTGAGAGCATTGTGGAGGTTTAGCTAGCAATCGCCGTGGCAGAGACTTCTGTGGTGGTAAATGGCTTTCGGCCAGTATTCATGTGTACAAAAGTAGCCGAAGTTTACTTGGAAAGCATAGCTGTAGCTGTGTGGTCAATGTAACTGAGCTGATCTTGCGGCAGGCAACAGATCAGCTGTAGTTAGAAATGGAAAAACATTCTCTATGTTTCATTTTGGTTAAGAAAATTTTTAAATATTTCTATTCCTATACCTTATATCAGTGGTTCTCAACTGGTGGGTTGGGACCCAAAAGTGGGTCGCGAAGCCATTTTTAGAGGGTTGCAGAAGCATCATCCAGCCCCAAACCCAAGTGTCCAAATATACCAAAATGAGCCAAAAAAATAAGCCAAAATCTTCCCAAGCTGTATGAAAAATGTGTTGAGACTGCATCTAAATAAACTTTAATATGTTAACATGAACAGCAGACTTCAAAAATTTGGGTCGCGACCGTTACTAATAGAGACATAGTGGGTCCTGAGGCTGGACCAGTTGAGAACCACTGCCTTATATAACCTTAAATAAGAAAAAGTGAAAACAGGCAGTCAGGTCAATATACAGCTTTATTTTATGTTTTAATATCTATTACAGATTAGATAACAGGTAAATCCTATGATGGCATGTCACTCTAGATCAAGCATTTTTTTAGTAGTCAATGAAAAGTAGTCTTTTCATTGACCTTTGAGTTAAGATTATTTCATCACAGTACAGTAAGGTACACTTGTGTAATCATCAGAGCTCAGCTGAGCTTCTGGTGTCAGCAAGAACACTGCTGTTCCAAATGCAAATATTCCTCTAGTCCTCAGGAGTCCAGACACCTGAGCTGACTTGCCAAGTTTTAACTTCCCAAGTGCTTGGCGTACATTGACAGAGGCCTTAGGCGTCAGTCAGAATGTTAGGCCATGCCCAACTAACACCATGCCAACATAGCACATTATAAGCGGCACATGAGCCGAGCAGCAGCAGCAGCAGCTCCAGAGCTCCCTCTGTGTAGACACAGGAGATACTCAGGTGCAGTATTGAGCTGGAGGTCACCCATGTTTTGGAGGTGCTCAGAGTCCCAATAAATAATTACTTTAGTTATGCACATACGGGAAAATAGATTTGAAGCAGTCTTTGGGTCACGCCATTTCACCAACTGCGAACATAGCTGAATTCATTTAAATAGGAGTATAACTTTGTTGTGAAACAGATGATTGCATAACAATGAACAATGTATTCAAAATGGCAGTATGTCACCACAGAGACAGAAATAGTATAGAATTTTAGTTGGAGAAAAGTGACCCATTTTGGCAATTTAAAGTTGAGTGAGCTAAACTGAACTAAACTGAGTTAAACTCTTTTAAGCAATTTAATCAAGACATTTAACTTTGGATGTCATAACATAAAATAATAATAAATAAATGCAGTGTTTAATTTTAATGGCAGCTGTTATTTGAGCCTTTCTTTCGGTCAGTCTGGTCACTCAGCCTGTATTTAACTGGAACCTGCGTACCCACACCACCACCACACTATCCTTCACCTCCCTCCACAAAGTGTTGAAGGACTTAAGAACTCGTGCTCGCCATCCAAGCCTCATCATTTATCATTCAGGAATCTCACATCAGAAAATTGGCTTTTAATTATTTATTTTCTGACTGTGTCCTGGGTAATTTGGGGGCAAGACCTTGTCGTGATTTACAAGAAGGCCTCGATGGATGATAAATGTCCTGCCCCGGTGTTATGATTGGAACCTTTACTGTGTTTCTCTGCCCACCTTTTCTATTTTAGTTCACTGCCAGTTACAATTCCAAAAATAAAATGTATCCTTCTTTGTAATTTTAGTGCGCTCTTGCTTATGTATTGGGACAGAAAATATACTTGAAGCAAGACCCAACATGTTATGTCTCACCACAAAACCCTCTTTGATGTAGATGTAAATCAAACAGGTACACAACAAACCATCAGAATGTCTTTTAATGCACACAAATTATTCATTACTTGACTTCAGTCTTACCTTTTCCTTTCAATCAAGCTTAAATTGCTCAACTGCCAGTAAATAGTAATAACACACAGATAGTGTAAATAGTTAATAGAAGTTAATGTTCCATTCCTGTAACTGTGGATTAAAAAGAAGAAACAACTGCATTTTTTCAGCAACAACAGAGAGATGAAAATGCCATTTGGACAGATTATGCTCGTAATTTCTGTAACATTAGATTGAAATGGGAGAACAGTTACATTACAACAGATTGCTAATGATCACAGTCTGTGTTGAATGGCAAAACATAGATCAGTGAAACTGCCCTAATTGTATTATGCTAGCTCTCTGAGAAACAATACCATACAAGGTGTGAAGCACATAATTAAAGACCAAGCAGAATTCCATAAAAAACATTATGATTTCTTCCCATCATTTGCCAAAACAGTCTCATCAGGGAGCAGCACTGCTAAAATGTCACAGAGGAGTTCAGATAAAAGGCCAAGGGCCTGTGAGTTCACATACTTTTAGGTCTTTTCTCTCTGTTCTTGTCTTGATTTTGTGTGGAGGCACCATCATGTGTGCACTGTGGTTTGATTAAGAGCTCCCCAGGGTTTGGCAGAGGGAAGAGAATGTGTTTACTACAACACTTTTATGCCATATACAGTGTTCAGTTTGTGGTCTTGATTGAGCCCAGTAGGCCTATCGAGATCGCAGCCTCTGCTCTCTCTAACTCTCTGAGGGTTAATTAACCAGACTAGGTAACTAGCTAGCTGCCTCCAACTGCATTAGCAGACAAACAGACCTATTGAATCTTCTTTGTCTGTGTTGTCTGCATGTATTAGGTAGTGTTCGCAAAGTTTAGCAGATTTTTTTCCTTGGAACTGCAAGAAAACTGAATAACAAACATAAAGATGCTTTTTTTTCTTTATCTAAAGACAATGTCCAGCTAGTCAGCTGTAGTTTCCAGCAGGTTTGGATAGATTTTTTTCCTCTGAGACAGGAAAACGCTGTGATGATGATGAGGATTCTGCTTTCTAAAGGACCGTGGTTTTTGGCTTGGTTTGCTTTGTCTGCAGCATGTCAGTGTCAGTAGGCTATTCTTGGAATGACTATGGTAAGACACTTCTACATTCTACTATTTCCATTAAGAATTTGATTACTAAACACATTTTTTTCTTATCTGTCAGGATTATGACAGTTAATTTAAATAAACCTTGCATTTTAATTAGATATGCATATTGTTTTGTTAATTGTATAACACGTAAATGACAGTTTCTCACCTGAAACATAAATCAGGAAGAAATGTATCTACTTTCCTTTCAGTGTCAAGTTCAATTTATGTATTTTTTTTTATGTTACATTGTACACATGTGATTTAGTCAGATGCTAGAAACATTAATTAACCTGATTTGGATACTTACAGTTTCAATGTTTTATACACGTGAATTGGAAAATATATAGTCTAGATTTTTTAATCTGAATTTAAAGTAGGGTTTTGGATTAATTTCTCTCCTTGTTGTCTTTTTGTCTGAGTTTATGTTTGCCACTCTTGGATTGTGTCTGTCCTCAGACAACAAATTATTTTTGACTCTTACACAGATGGGTGTGAAATCCATGCCATCCCATGAAATCTGTGCCATTGCCACCAAACTTTACAGAAACATCATGATGCCACATGGCCTTTGTTGAAAATCAGAACAGCTTGCATATGTCTGTGTTGTCTCATTGAGCTGCATCCATCTTAGAGCAGAACTTTTGTGTATACTATCCAGCTTATTATCCTATTACTCATCTGCTCATGTGAGGCAAATGAGTAATAGGCGGCTGTAGCAAGGGAGATTGGTCCAGTGAGAGATGAATTCATCTTTTCTGCATGAGTTGTCAGTTAACGTGGACAAATACCTTTGTGTCAGAATCACAGCCATTAACTAACACCGGAAAAGCAAAAGTTACCTTTATTCAGAGATTCAGATAGAAAATACACACACAATTACAACTAAAACCAACCCAAAGCTCAGAAAGACACCAAGAGCTTTGCGGAGGCATCCTATACGTGGGACTTCCAACTGAGCTGTATTCTAGGCTTTATCTTCCTCTTGCTAAAACGGTGTGCAAACCTGAGCCATTATTGTCTTCAGCACTGAGGTGTAATGAGCATACAATGCTAGTCTGAGAGGTTTGACCAAAGTGCTGAGGCTTAGGGAAAAGAGGAGCATGATTCATCTTGTTTGTAAGGTGAGCCTTTATTAGGGGCAGAGTAAGAAAAAGGCCTTGGCTATAGCTCTTCCACCCAGAGACTCTGTAATTGCTTTCGGCTGCACCTTGAGAATTTGATGAGTCAAGTCAAGACTTTTGTTTGAGTGACTGAGCAAAAACTGAGCTCTTATGGTGAAAGCGAATTATCACAGCATCACTGTGGAAAGACAAAAGTGAAGGCCATGGGGTGTGAACAGGCTTTAATGCGTTAGACATCAGGATGCCTTCATTTTGTTCACATAATTGCTTTCATATGCATTAGCGAAGGGAAAAAATGCCAGAGCCTGCAGATACTGTAATTCATTGTTTTTGAGTTTTTAAAGGCATTACACCACAATGCTTTGTGCATCAGAAGCAAGTGCTCACAATCTTTGTTTATCTTTTTTTCCAGTTTAATGTTTTACTTCTGTCACATGCAGTTTTGATGAGATTCATCTTGAGGTGTAACCTGATATTGTGACTACTGATATGCATTGTCCTAGAAAAGCTTGAGATTTGCTATTGGCTAACGAGGCATAAGAGTAATTTTTATCCTGGCATGACACAAGTTAACACCTTTTAGCCTGCACTAATTACATCACATATTTCTATACCTATGGCATTTCCAGCTAACACAATATTCATGAGATGGATGACACATCCCCCTTAAAAGCAGATCCATTGAGGAAATAAAATAACCTCTGATGTACTAAGTCAAATGCCCACTTCTCCCGTCAGTCTACAAGAACAGGAGGCACTGCTTAACAAGTCTTTGTGCTTCTGATGAGTCATTACAATAACTTTATCACAGCCCCTGCACAAAATGTTCCACATCAAAGCAAGTTATGCTCACCGCTGAACAGTTAAATCCCTTTATGTTTCGCCTTTTTTTACATCTGCAGATGGTTGTCCTATCTTGCACTTCTGACACTTCTGACTCTGTGATCACACCAGCTCTGTGATTGTGCCTTGTTGTGCTGTTTTCGCTTGGTCCTCTTTAATTACTAGTTTTAATGCCCCCTCCTTTCTGTCTCCTGCACTGCACTCCACACATCTGTACAAAATGTACCTTATGTTCCCTAATTTGAAGCATGCTACCAACGAGTAAAAATAGTCATCTGTTTTGAAAGACACAGACAGCTCTCTTCTCTTATTAGAGCAGAACAGAGTGCACTGTATCTGTCGGAAGAAGATAGGTTGTCTTCACAAGGCCCTTTGGATATCTTGGATCATATAATGGGGCCCTTGGGCTTTGTCATACATGATATATATCAGATTAATTGTCACACCAAAAAATGGTGGCCAGTGGCCAAGCCAAAGCCACATATCATATTCATATTGTCTTAAGTGAAAAATAAAACCTCCTACCATTTGACCAGTCAGACATCTGTTGAGAAAAGCAAAGCTCTATTTTCTTTCTTTGAATGAACAGGATGCCAGGAATTTACATTCTAAATCATAGCCATGTCCTTTAAATTTTCCCTAAAGGCATGTTCATTTTCTTTGCCAAAGCACTTGAGCCCCCTAAACACTGGCACATAATCAGTTAGTTTGTGTGTGTACACTGAATTTTGTACAGTGTGGCCATGATCAAGGGATGAAATGATGTTGTTTTTTTAAGTTGATGTCATCACAGAAATATCTGTGATCAGGTTGAGTTAAAAGGTAGACGCAAGGTTGCTGTGAACAAAATCCTAAAACATCCCTCGAGAGGATGATCTTTGCAGACAGAAATCTAGCATGACAGAGCGAGTAAAGCTACATTTTAAATGTAAGCATCAAGGTGTTCCTGATTTATAAGAACATTAATCTATTTTACAACCATAGCTGGTTGGACAAAAGCAATCAATGTCAGATAATCCTTTTAAGAGCTGCGGATATGTTTACTCATTCTTTTTAAGGGATGCTGGCCATGCGTAGCACATGGACATTCAGTAATTAATTGTTGGAAGTCCTACCTATTCAGACCATCTGGACTATAATTAGGCCACAGTTGTGCCCTCTAGCTTAGAGTCATCATGTTTCCCTTTTCCCCCACCAGATTGGAACCAGTAACCTTTTCCCCTGGACCTTTTTTTTATTGTCATGACACAGTGTCCTCAGAAGCTACCCTAAGGGGCACCTTGGAACAAGTACAGTGCTGTAGTGTTGTTTTTGGCAGTAGTTCTTTGTGGCCACTCACACTGAAACCTTAATGAAAAGGGTTGGGAAGGGGGTCAGTAATGAAAGCAAATAACATTAAAGACCATTATCTATTCCTCAAAGAATATTATATGGATTTAATGGCTGAGTAAGAGACACAAACGGGGATGTGTTCAAAGAGCCAAATCCCCGTATAATAATTAATTTAAACTAGCATCTCCAATTGTACATTAGCTTCAAATTGTGCAAAATTCTGCAGCCCAAGCGTTTTCCCACAACACCTGCTTTTTGAACTAATGTCCCATTATTGCTAAAGAGTACAAATAATTACATATAAGCTAGGACCTGATTGGAGTAGTTACCCTTCTGTATGACGCTTGTTGGGTCCAATCTTTTCTTGTAGTGGTAAGTCAAACATCTTTAGAGATCGGTGTGTTGGTTTGATTTCCGTTTTTAAATCTTGCCTTAAAATCTCTTCTTCTTCTTTTTTTACTTACTGAACATAATGATGCTGTTTTACCTTTTCATGTTTCATAAATTTGCTGCTTCAATCAATGTTTTATGTCATTTGTTGTGTCCTGCCATTATGTAGTTACTATTGATTGCTGACCTTTGGAATGATGTTTGTCACTTCACTTTTGGACCTGTCACTGTGATGTCGACA
>OMNN01011846.1:29465-42281 GCA_900302755.1 Chromis chromis
TTTTTTCCCTTACAATGTTAAAAAAAAAAAAAAACATTTTACAAATTAAATATTCATCTACAGTTATGTATAACAGAAAAAAGAAGCACATTGTTGTATCTTACCAGCTGGAACCACCGATTAATTGAAGCTTTTGCTTGACAACCAACTCATATCATTAATCAAACACCAAAGTAGCTGCTGTATTTTTCTGGCAATCGATTAATTTATGGCTGTAATGAAAATATATTTTTCTTCTTCTCCTATAAAAACATTTGTGAAAAAATGCAGAAATTGTAATTTAATTGGCTACATCTGGACAGATAATTGTTTATTAATTCACAACTGTTGTGTAACTGTACTTTTTGTGGCTAATACCAGCACTGATAATTAAGAAATTCAATAAAAAAATAATAATATTTCTTTAAAATTGTGACCAAGACATGTACTGACTGAAACATTTTCATAGATAAATTAACTTGTCAGTGGTGAAACAATGGTGATACAGCCTGGATAATTTATTGGTGGGCTCTTGTAAAAATATGTCAGTGGGCTAAAATAAAGGGGTCCAAATTAAGAATGGGAACATGCAGTTTATTAGCAACCGTGCTTTACCGTTTGCATTACAATGGCTGAAATATTGATCAACTGATAATGGGCCTGGGTGATTATTGGATCTGATATGTAACACTTTTCCGATTATCAGCATTGTTGTGTTTTCTTAACTGATTCCAGATAAAATAAATTACTTTAAAATGTGGCACTTTGGCTCTGATACAGTCATCTCTCTGTAATCTATCTGTAATCACACACATTGATCTTGAGCAACCCGCCCACACCACCATCTGATTGGTAGTAGCCTGTCAACATCAAAGGATAAATGCTGAAATGTTCTCTGTAGTTTATTATTTCAGTTAAGTTTTTTGTTGGGAATTTGTTATTCTAAATTTTCTACTTCCACGTCGCTCTCATTTACTATTAGTAATCTTATACTAGGCTTGTATATATATATATATGAATTTCAAATGAGAATGCAGAGGGGAAAATAGCACCACACGACTGCAGGAGCGTTTTGTTTTGCAGATAGTGACAATGGGATTATGAATACATTAACATATGTAAAATGGTGTGTTTTTTGCTTGTTTTTTTTGTTTTTGTTTTTTTTGTTTAGAATAAATGGCCAATTGGTAAAATGTGACAGAACAGGCATATTTTTAGTTTCCCAGGAAAAATAGAAACACATATGTACAATAATTTCAGTAATATTCTAAACATGGCGAGAGCTTTGGAAAACCTATCCCACAGTGTTTTCAGTGAAAGTGAACAGCATGAAGGCCCATAAATGCAATATTGACTGAGACATTCCAGACAAGAATCAGCAGGACCGTCATTTTGGACATTATCTTTTGCCACCTGCTGTAATTTTTATTTCATTTTGTGGCTGTTGTTTTGCAACAACTGAATCACGTGGCCTAATCAATAATCCAATAACGCTTTGTGATCCTTGCATGAAGCGCAATCGCACAAAAGAACCATATTGGATGGGTGACAACGGCGAGCTATAAAAACAGTCAAATCGCTCAAACAGCGGCTCTGATTTGTCCTCTGAGATATCATTAACCCTCTGTAAACTCTCTGTTTTTGCTGTAACTGCAGTCAGATTAGCCCCATTGTGCACAATCCCGTGGGTAGTGATCATGCTGTGAGGTCTTGAGGCAATGTTTTGTGCCTTTATGTATATGATGTCTGTTCCCTTAAATCAGCAGCAATGTTGCCTTTCCGCTTTTTCCGCTTTTAAATTAGTGCAGTGTGCTAAATATATAGCAGCAGCAATGGTAAGCAGTATAAAGCAGCCTGCACCAATGCTGCTGTCATTGTGATACCTCCACTTGAGATAAATCTATCTACTGAACATTAAACCAGAGCTTCTTTAGTCGTGAGTCTCATAATTGTCTCAACAGGCTTTATAGCCTGTACAATATAGCATACTAAAGCACTTATCCTGAGATCCCGAATTCAGATAAAGGGGAAAAATACGTACAATACTTGAGTACAAGCATGGATAGTCTCGGGGATTCAAACATGAAACGTGTCTCTCTTCTTTGTGTATACGCATGCGACAGCGATAGTGAATTCATAGGATGGAGAAACAGAATGGCAATAAAGAAACTGCATAAACTGTACTGAATGCATATGATGGCTAAACATTGACATGCATAGGTTATTATGAATTAACACTTCAGAATTTTCTGAACCTTTATTTTTTGCTTGTTTATTTACGATTCATATTAGGGTATAATAGATTCCAGTGGATCTATTGTGAACATACAATAGATCCACTGGAATCAATCAATACGCCATCACCATTCTCCAGACTCTTTGAAATAGCAGCGAGAAGCTAAATAATCATACTGTGTATCTGTAAAGCCTCCATACCTTTTTTTTTTTTATCTCAGCCAATACCTTACACCGGCAGCCAGCTGAGATTATAAAGAGAAACTCATACAAGCAAATATCAAGGACTGCATGAGGCTATGTTGTCTTTTCCAAGGTGCTACAAGCCGCACAATTGAAAGGAGTTTAATGGCATTGAGCTGCAAGGTCAGAGGCCAGATCTCTTGATTGGGTGAGGAGAGAAAAAAACGAAGAGGAGGGAGGGGGAGTGAGACAAAGAGAGAGACTCAGAGGAACAACACACACACAGAAAATAGTAGCACAAGTGAATGAGATTTGAAACAACAACAACAAAAAATGTGAATCCATTTCGATTTTGAAAAGGAAATGGAGAGACGTCTTTCAGATACTTACACAAGACTTCCCTGCCACGTATTCTGAGAAACTGTTGGGATGTCACAGAGATTTATGGGTATGTTAGAGCTGCATGTGTTCCTTTGAGCTAACATCATGAATAATTTCTGTCCCTCGCAAAAAAAATGTTTAAAATTTTATCTCTGCATTTATTTGACTGTTTCTGAGCGTAGAATAGGCACTCGGTTGTCTGTCATGGATGCACTGAAGACAGTATGTGCTGATAGGTGCACCACGTGCAAATAACAACAGTAGTCGCGTTGATGAGTTTGCAAAGCTTGTGCAAAATCTGATGCTATAAATGAATATGGAGTCGGCTTTTATCAGTATGACTATCAAATGTTTGCAGTGTAATAGTGAAATGCATCCTCTCAGCACAGTCCTTGGTCTATGCTGATGCACTTTTGGCAATGGGAAACATGATGCTTTCATTATGCTGCTGTAATACTGTTTGTTGTTTCTGAGTTTTAGCTACAGGCACTTATATAGTCAGCGGTACATGTCTTCCTTGATGATGGCTGACTCTTGATATGTCTGCATTGTTTCTGTAACCATGCAGCATTTTCAGTCTCAGGCTATGCAAACTCTATGACATATTTAGCTTTTATTAGAGTATTTCAATGTAAATATAGGCAACGAGGTGTGGGCGTGGAGGGGTAAAAGGTTAGTGTTAGGGTCGGGGCCAACCACCTTTAACTGTCCCTGTGGTTGAGTCATAGTAGGGATGAAACACCCCCTGACTCAGACCCGATGTAGGCTGTCCAGACATGGAGGGGTGGGGGCGACCAAGAAGCAAATACTCAAGGGCTCTCAGGAGCCCACACAATTTGTAAACGGTGGCTGCAGATGCATTTTAATCAGTCCACACAATTTATCTCATGAAGGCTTTTCAGTTCAAAGCCGGAGAAGGAGGAAATTCACTCAAGGTTCTGCTTACCCTTTAAAAAATGCTCTTTAGACTTCAGGCTGAATAAGAATACAGTCTAGGTCAGGGAAAATTTAAGAGATCGGTGACGAAAATTTGAGTCAGTGTCTGCTGGTTATGCAAGTTTATGTTGAAGTCATTAAAGGAAAGAGAAGATTAAGGGAAAGAGTCTAAAGGCGCTTCTTTCTTCATTTTCTGCCTGACTCTTATCCTTTTCGTTACTTGTTACTGGCAGCAGTCTGCCATGATTTAGGAAGCAGGTCTTTAGCGCCTGCAGCTCCCAGGTTCAAGTCTTTTTGTTGGCAAGCCGGTACGCACACTGCTTGTTGTACCTTTGAGCAAGAAACGGCATTGCTCACGGCTTCAGGGTTGCTGTTGTGGGCTAATCTCTCTGTGGGGGCAGCAGGTGGAAAAAAAGAAAATCCCTCTAGGCGTCAGTGACTTATGGCCGTGGCACTGCCTGAAATGTGAAATGAAAAATGTCAAACCTGAATCATGCCTTGTGCTTGTTGTACATTGTAACATCATGCACCCACGTTTTACTTAAGGCCTCATTATTGGCGGCTTGTTATTACAATTAAATGCCTGCATTCAACCATATAAATACCTGCCTTATGCTCTCATGACAGGAATTTTGGCCTTTTCATGTTTTACTCAATATAGCTTGTATAACTTAGTGAGCTGCAGGTTATGTGTAATGTTTGTGTAAAAGAATATATGACATTAGATCGCACATACTTTATACATTCTACGTAGTAGCATATCGATCTAAGGAAGTGGAAGACCTGTTTTATTATTTAAAAATATAGTTACTCTGATTAATGGATGAGGGATTTTTCTCTGATTACTGATGTATGTGCTTTTTCATCTTACAAAGATAGAGGTGCTTGTGTGGAAGCATGCCAGGAATTTGCAGGCAAATGCTACTTATTATTTAAATTTCAATCTAAACAGTTGTGCACATTGTAGTCCTTGTTCGTGGAAAAATGATTTACCTGTTTTAGCAAAAATGGGATTGACTGATTTATTATTCTTGCTCGAATGTTTGAAAATCCAAATCTTTAACAAAAGAAATATACACTTATTTGAGCCAGTTTTAGAGAAATAAAGAAAAAATGTAAAATGCCTAAACATGCCAATTAAAATTTTATGTAGTAGTCTCTGTTGGTCTTTTTATGTCTGGCTCTAGGTTACTTTAATCAGATAAGAACAATCCAATGTTCAGCGTCTTTTATAAAGCATTCCTACAGCATATCCTCTTGGCGATTTGCACCCTATTTGCCCCTGTTAATGTGAAATTAAGTATCCATTCTGAATGTCCCAGTCATACAGGAGGAACACAGAATCCTCTCTGGAGAGCATTGTGACCTGCTAAGTGGTGATATAAAGCACAATAACATCACTTCAATATCAATATAAAAGTGCATTGATGTTGATGTTGCATGAATCTAATGGAAGTGGAGAGTGGGCGTCATTTTTGCTCAGAAAAATATACAGCAATAAAACTCTTTAATACATAACACATCGCTCTCTAATGAACTGACAAATTGGTTGATTTTTCTTTTTTCACTTGTCACAAATGTAATGAAATGACAATGCTCTGTTCCCCAGACCTTATTAAGCCCTCTCATATTGTCACTGTTTTATTTTCATCTTCCCACATTTAATTACCAAGTTTTGTTACCTTTTTTCGCGGGCTCTCGTCTCCAAAGTTTTGAATTTTAATAGCTTTTAAACGCAGGATTAGCACTCATCTATGAGAGGCTTTTCCTGTGGGATGAATCGAGATCCGACTGTCTGATGCGGCCGTTTTGACTCTTCCCCAAACCAAGGGTTATCTGACACGGAAAAAAAAGCAACTGACTCAATCTACTAAGTTTATCTCTAATTAACACGGATTAATTGAGCTTTGACTTCGCTCCGCAAGCCAAGCAGAAGGGTAGTTTGTGCATGGAAGCCTCTTATTGCCCCAAGGCTGTTGATCCTCGCTGTTAAGGGCTCTAGGTCCCAAAACTCCCAATCATGTGACTGTGATCATGTTGCTCTTGCAGCGCGTTTGTTAATGAATTCTATGGTTTGTCACGCTGAATCCAATTTATGAAAATTGTTATGAAAAGGGAACAATTATTAACAAGGGTTTTTAGATTTTTCACTGCCATCTGCATGCATTAAAAATCAACAAGACTGCTGCTGCTGCTGCCACTGTTTTTTTTATTTTTTTATGTTTGTTTGTTTTTCTTATTCTGTTCCTTCTACCATTAGACATACCGCTGCCTTCTCTCCTTAATTATTTGTTGTTTGGCAAAACTGAAGGAGACAGAGTTGTTTAATGGTATCCGGGTCACATCCTGTGGAGGCATTCTGTTGCATGAGAAGTCAGATTGACAGTGGTTTATTAAAGGAGTACTGTGTCTTTCTGCATGTTGGCAGGCTCACCTTAAAGCCTCGCTGCCCTTTACAAAGATCCTTTCAATAATGGATAAGCCAAAGAGCATAGCAGTCTCTTCCCTCTCATTATGATCCCATTTGATTACTCGCCGATGCTCTTTTGAAAAGGTGGGTTAATTGCACACTCTGACTGTGAACTAACCTGCAAGTTAATAACATCTTTCCTTCAGGGTAGCATCATTATAAGATATAAGCCTCATTAAAATAAAATGATGATTTAATAACTTTCCCTTACAATGACCCTTATGAGGTTGTGCTGTTATTTTGTAGTTATCTGGGAAATTAAGACATCAAACACTGTGCGTCTCCATTTCCGCTGCTGTTTTCAAAAAGCAAGAATTAACCATTTTGTCACCACTGAAACTCTGAAAACTCTGCCCAGTGGGAAAAACAGAGATGTACTCTTGCATTAAACATGCAGAGGGACATATGTCAAAATGGTGACATGGTTTTATCACACTTTATCACACACAGTAATATTGTGTGTATACATTTTTTTAACCTTGTTTTTTTTTCCATTATCTGAAAGAGTCTTCTTTCATATGCACTCCTCATTATAACCAATTACATTACGATGAGCTGGACCCGCTGATGCGAGGGCAGCCATGTCAGATGCTAATTTACAAGAGAGCTTGTTGTATAACTGCTGCACCCAGTATGTTGCATATTTTCTCCCTGCATGATTACACATAATGTTGCTTCCATTATTGCTTTATTCCCCATTCCTCTGCATCTTTGCTAGAGCTCTCAGAGTTAATTTTCCTCCCTTTGCCTGCCTTTCCGTAGTGGCTCTCTTCCTCCAGAGATGTCTTCAGAGTCAAAATATCAAAATTTGACGCTTTGATTATGCTTTTTAAGGGGTGTTGATAATTGCTGGGTAAAGAAAGCAACTGTCTCCCACCATCTACCATAAACACAGGGAGGCTTTTCTGTGTGAAGAGGAATCACATTATGTTCGATGATTAGTGCCTGGGGGCCACATCAAACACAGTCTGAAAACCTTTCCAGAGGAGATAGAGGCAGGCCAATTTCACAAGTGGCTTTTTATTGGTTGATTGCACAGAGGCCAAGTTGTTATCTAAATCCTCAAACTACTTGGGTGAAATAAGAAGTGCCTTGTGAGCATTCAGGGTGTGCAAACGTACTGCTCAGATAAATGCCAAAGCAAAATGTTTACAACCAATAGTTTGCCGGGATTACGGCTTAAGAAACTAAGCGTAAACAGAATGGAGTGGCTACAAAGTCGACCAGTGACTTCCAGTGTCATTGCTAGTGCATAAAAAAAAAACGTATTATGCCAACTTTGATTTTCATGTTTTCACTTGAGCCAACAGCTTGTATAATCCTTTAACAAATGAACAGATTTCACGCCTATACTGCCTGCATTCAAATAAATTCGAAACACATAATTTTAGAGTATTATATATATAATTTTTAAAGAGTACAAGTAAGCTATATGCGGCTTAACTGTGTTTTTCCAAAGCCTGCTTAATATGTTTGCATCAGATCATATTATGTCGTTTCCTTCCTTTGCCAAGATCGTAATATAGCCTAACAAGCTCCTGTACATTGAGATCTACCATTGAGTGATTTAATTTAGCATTTAGCATAATTAAATTCACTCCATGTTGGAGCTCTGGGGCTAATTAGTTGGTAAATAATTTGAAATCAAACATGGATAGTGGGTGTCCACTCTGCCCGGCAGGGGGAGAGACACTGATGAGCAAACTGACCCGTGATTGCTTGACTCAATTTGCTGCAATTAAAAGAAAATCAGCTGCCATGTCTACCGTGGCGCCTCTGTCTGCTAGACTCCAAAGGGTCTGCTTGAGACCACGCCTATAGTCTGTATGTACTAAATCTAAAGTCACCATAATTATATTAATTTGTGTTGTCTTTATTTTGTGGTAATGAGGAGACATTAAACTAAACAACTAAACTGGAGGTCTTTATTTTGGATTTTCCCATACAGGAGAATTCATGAATAAATAAATATAAATGCCAGAGTTGAATTATAAATTATAAAATCACAAACTGAATGTTCTACTCCTATATTGAAATATTAATTGTGAATTATTAGTTTTAAAGCAACCACAATACACTATATTAGTTCTGGTGAAACATAAAAGGGTTAACCTCCCTTTAAGCTGAAATATTATTGCCTTACTTTTTTAGGGGTTCACATTTGTTGGTTGCATGCTTTCACCATCACTCAGTCCATGTTGTCAGTGTAAACATGCAGAAAATAGCGGTAAATGGCAATAAAAATACTACTAGGTAATGTGCACAGAAAGAAGGTTTTAAAAAAAAGTGTGAGCCACTGTAAGAGCATGCCCAAGGAAGATACAGAGACAGAAATCCTGTGATAACCCATAGAAAATATCAGTCGACTGCCTGAGGTGCAATTGCAATCCGCTGTATACAGTAGCTACACTCTCACCTTTAGATTCCTTTGTGATAAAACCTCTTGTAGCATTCACTTACCTGGACACCATGTCAAGAGTTCAGAGCTGCACTAAGCTATATTTGTCTGACAAAAGACATAGCAAATCAGCTTTTATTTACTATTGTACAATAGTGCAGCCAAAGATGAAGAAATGTGAGCCTCATATACACAAAGCATTACACAAAGAGAAATGTTAGTGGAATTATGAGTAACAACGCATGCAGGACTGTGTTTTGACACTCTGGCAAAGACAGACGTCATCCTTACTGATCTTCTCACTAGTTAGCCTCAGGCTGTGTTGAGTGGCAACATGGGATGGAAGTGCCCCACATATTTTCAGCGATTCATATGGAAATTAGTTTGTGATGGGAAGAGAAAACTGTACGCATACAAAAATAAAAATAAAAATGGGCAAGGACAAAAATGTTGTCATATTTTTTGTTATAGTGGAGAAGTGATTTAATATCCAGAAAAATGATTGTGTAACTTTGAGTTTGACGTCGGGCCACTTGTGTACATATGCTTTGGATGATGGTATTGCGCAGGCGACCTGAGCACCTCTGCAAAATGGCTGTTCGCAGATTTATGCTGAGTCAGACACCATTAGCTGTTATCATCACCCTCTCAGGATCCAACCCTGCACTAATGTGGGTCAGGGGCCACATTATAGAAACACCTTCTCTGTGCAGTCTTATCTCGCAGTGCATTGCAGGATTTCTGCCATTGGACTGTTACCGAATGTCACCGCAAGTTTCCAGAATATTAAAATGAAATGATAGTGTTTGAAAAAATAGAAAGATACCTCAGGTCATTTAAAAAAAAAATAAATAAATATTCTAAGAGCCGTTTTAAACAAATTTCAAAAAAGCTTGTTTTTGGCTGAGGCAAGTTCTTATTAGCTGTTGTTTGCAAGAGATTTTTTCATTTTATCTCATGGTTACATGTGCAAGATTGTATTTAAAACGGTGAACATACATATACGCCAGTTTCCATTTGATGCGTAAGAACCTGCCACGTCACACTGCTCATCAAGTCTGTGGAATCACAAATGCAAGTTGCACTAATCATGTACTTAACATTGTTTAGAATAATTGTAATGGTGTTTCTATTATAGCAGATTGATATTTTTCTGTAATTATTGAAAATTAAGTGTCACAAAAATAAGAAATCTTTATTAAAGGCACAAACAGCACGCAATCAATCATAGCAAAACAGCAAGACACTTTCACTACATGTTGTTCCCACTTAAATTATCAAAGAAATTAGAAGGAAATTAGAAAATATAAGCAATGCGCCCATAAATGAGGAGCACATTTATACACGGAAATCCATTTGTGGAGGTTGCTCCAGGGCATGTGCCTAATTCTATGCAGCGCTTGCTCCCGTACAGGACACACTTCACTGGATGCAACTGATGATGCATTCGCATTATGGTCTTCTTATTCGGGAGTGCACAAGTGTGGGGGTCACGTCACAGGTTCTCTCTTACTCTGATTACACACTGTTGCAACGAAATCCAATCATTATCCTGATTAGACACCCTCTTAGTAAACCATTGAATCATATGGTGCTGCAATTCATGTGGACAGTGTGTGTGAGTAAGGTGGCTGCTATGTGGGAAGGACCTACAGAAACACAAGCTACCAAGAAAAATCAACTGTGCAGATGTGTGTGTGTCTGTGTTACCATGCATACTCAGATATGTTTAAACACTATGTTAAGGTGATTTATCAACTTTATTTATGTACTATTGTGCTGAATATTACGATTGAGTATTTATACCAGAGGCAAAACTAATTATAGGAAATATACTGTTTAAATTAATCTACAAAACAAGCAAACTTAATCATAAAATCACTGTCATCAGACTCACCTTGACACAAGAACCTGTGTCAAAAAGTGTTACCTGACAGTGATTGACATGACACTTAAAACAAAACTTAGTTCGATCTTAAAAATATTGATCCAGTCTTTGAAAATTTGATCCAGCAATGTATCACAAAGAAAATCAAATTAAAATGCGTTTTTTTCTTATTAAATCCACAAAATGGAAGGCAGCTATAACCAAAGCAAAGACAGAGGTGTTTAGGAAATTATCATAAAACTTAGTTCAATTATAGCAAAAGTATTGTTTGGCAATGTTAGCAGCCCACAGTAGCTAAAAAAACTAACAAAAACAAAAAAAAATCCCATTATCTATGGTCCTTATGAAGTCTATAAACTTCAGATTTTTAAATTTTAGGCCCAGACATTCTTTTTTACATTTTTGAATAATCAAGGTCTAACATTTGAAGTAGTATTAAGTATTTAAAAACATAAAATAGCAGAGATTGTCGCTTTTTTATGTTGTCCTTATTTTGTAGATCAAGGGAAATCGACTGTGGATCTTGGATAAGGGATCCCTCCATGGTCCTGAGGTGTGATGTCTGTAGTGGGATCATGAGAAAGGCTGAATCTAAATGTTCACATTGCAGGCTTTTGTTGTGCACCGTGGTGTGTTAACAATCATTACATTGAGTTTTTTTTAACAGCACTGATATTAACAACTTATGCATGATGTTTCCAAGTCTGCAGGCTACATTACATAGTGGTCATAGCAGATAAGGTCCGAATGTGCTGTAAAGTTTTCCATTTATTTGAGCTGCAAAACACAGTATTATATCAACTTTAAACTATAAACGGAGGATCCTTGTACCATGAATGGTTAATAGCCAACTTGCAGACTGTAACAACACCAAATTACTCTGTTTAGTCATATTCGTAATGTGCAATATTTACTCTTGCCTGACTCTTTGCACTTTTCTACAGGCCATCACCCAAGGGCGTAATCTTCAGTCAGACATTGGGGGGGGACCCAGGTTTATTCGTGCAGCTAAAAAGTTCATCTTTATAACTCCAGTCCCTGACACAATTAAAATGCTGAAATGTAATTTTGTGTCTAATGATGGGTTTATCTTAATTAAAAAGTTTCCTAACAGCTTGGGTTTCTTCCAGAGATAAATCACGTCAATAAGTTATGTAATGGATACCCATGGGTGGCATATCACGACCTGGACAAGAGCTGGGGCTTGATCTACCTCAGCTGGGTCGCCAGAATGTGTAAAGGCAGTGTGATGTTGAGAAACCTGAAACACCCAATAATCACAGGAAATATCACCTTTGACATGTCAAGGTGCGTCAACAAGATATACTACATGTTCCAGGAAGTGTATAGTGTAACGTAGTGTAAGCATAGTAAAGTAAAACAAGCAATCACCTCAAAGTTAATTTGTGATGTTGCAGAGCTCTGTGCACACACCTCTGCCGACTAAAGATGCACAAACGGATGCTTTTGAGTTTCTATTTATAGTTCTGCACCAATCCTTGTTCAGAAACATTAAGAAAAGCTCTGCTCACTGTAGAAACTAACTTTACCGTCTTTAATACATCCACTGGCCATATGCATCTTGTGTGTGCAATGTGCAACAGCTTATTCTGATGCTCAACATTAAGTTCCTATTGGTTGGTATTAGTTTTGAGGACCAGACATATGAGGACATAAGGCTTAAATATATAGGGCAAAGATTGGCATTGGCAACCCCCAGAACATACAAAGTTTTGGCATCATGTCCACTGCCTCATGGTGCAACCAAGTGTGCAGTTGTGAGGGGAGTGTCCTTAACAAATAGAAATACACGATCAGGCATAACATTAAGACCACCTGCCTAATATTGTGTTGGTCCCCCTTATGTGGTCAAAAATGCTCTGAACCATTGGGCATGGACAAGAGGACCTCTCAGGGTGTCCTATGGGGTCTGGCACCAGGACGTTGGCAGTGGATCCTTTGGGTACTCTGGCTTGTGCAGTGGGGCCTCTGTCAATCAAACTTGTTCACTGCATCCTGTTGATGTATGATCAGAATGGGAAGGAAGTTTGGAGGTCAAATCAACATCTTGGGCCATTGTCATGTTCCTCAAGATGTTCCTGATTGTTTGATGTTTTTGCCATGTGGTGGGGTGCATTTTCCTGCAGGGGTAGGCCAGTGACATTTGGGTTGCATTGTGGGGTGTTTTTGTTCTGGGACAATGTTTATTTGGGTGTCTAAGTCTCATCAACACGGATGTTAAAATCCAAGGTTTTCCAGCAGAACACCACATAGTACCAATATGATCAATGTTATTCACTTCACCTGTCAGTGGTCATAATGTTGTGGCTGATCGGTGTACATGTA
>OMNN01011848.1:12273-27947 GCA_900302755.1 Chromis chromis
TGAAATGACATTCATATGCAACTAAACAGTATTTGTAGAAAAAAATGGAATTTAGTAAAATTTCTGTGCTGCCAGTTTTTAGTCCACCAAAAATGAAAGCTAAAAAATACACAGCTAATATATAATGATATATTGACTTTTTAAATTAAAACTTACCCGAATATTAAGTCATGTAACAGCATGGGGAAAATACACATTAGTCCAGTTTTAGCCGCCCTACACTGGCTTCCGGTAACCTATAGAATTGATTTTAAGATCCTCCTCCTGACATACAAAGCCCTTAAGGGGCAAGGACCAAGTTACATTGCGAGCTCCCTTATTAGTTACACACCCTCAAGAGCACTGCGATCATCTACTGCTGGGTTATTGGAGGTTCCCAGAAACAGCAAAAAGAAAATAGCTGATACAGCCTCTGTTAACTACGCCCCAAAGCTATGGAACATAATACCTCTAGACATCAGGCAAGCCAACTCACTAGATCTTTTTAAAAAGCTTAAAACATATCTTTTTACCATAGCCTTTCAACTTACTTAGATATGCAGACTTGGGGCAGAAGCTGAGGAAGATAGTGAAGGAAGGCAGTTAAATCTAGTTAGTGGGTTAGGGTGGGTTAGGCCTCCACCTTCAGCACCCTCTATACTTTCTACCCCCTACCCGAACCAGGGTCTGTATCCCATCCCTACTTTCATCTTTGGCCCCATCCACATGAAGCCAAAACGCTTATAGTTTCAAAAACGTTCTTCATAAAGACAGAGCTGTTTCAGTAAATGTGTCCGTCCACACGAATTGACTTGATACACCTGAAAACGATGTTAAACACATGCCAGGCCTGTTGGTGGTGCTATGACGCATTAACAGAAACAAACGGAAACTGGCGGTGGGACTTTAGGCATGCACAGAAATCTGTATACGATGTTACGTTCTATTGTTATGTTCTTTACCGGGGTGGATCCAAAATGAAGTGGCGTATTGTGCTTTCCATATTTGTTTGGTGAACACGGTGATAATGTAGAAGAAGTATATTTTGCTGTAGTAGCGATAATAGAGGACACTTAGTTCTGTTGTATTTTTGTGTGCTGGGGTTTTTATACTTTGTATCATTTTAGACTGAATGTTTTTTCTCTGTGTGTTTTTATGTAAAGCACTTTGGTCTACCTAAAGTTGTTGTAAAGTGCTATAGAAATAAACTTTGATTGATTGATTGATTGAGTGACTAGCTTCAGCAGTACACACGCAACACTTGTACGCCGCCATAGTTGTAGTCATTTTCGGAGTTTGGCGCATGCGCATTTATCGAGAGGTGGAGCTATGACACAAGCGTGTCAGAAAATGATCGGATAGAGAGTAACAACGGAGCAGCGTAACCGGCGTTTTCAAATCTTTCCACTCTGGGAGCTAGTTTCAGAAATTATCGTTTTCAGACCCCGAAAACGCTGGCTTCGTGTGGATGACACACAGGTTTGATGAACTATTTGTGCGTTTAGGCCTGGGTTCGTCTTCGTGTGAATGGGGCCTTTAACTCTACCTCTTCAACTTCTACTCCCAAACCAGGGTTTGTATCCCCACCCCGCTTTTATTGGTGCAGTTGGTGAGAGGCTGGGGTAGGTGATGGTAGTGTTGTTTGTGGTAGTGTAGGTAAGGCGTAAGTCTTTTTTGTTAATGTTTTAAGTGTTCTTACCTTGTAATATTGTGGATGTTTCTTTTTTGTAAAGCACTTTGAGCTGCAAACCTTGTATGAAAGGCGCTATACAAATAAAGTTATTATTATTATTATTATTATTATTAATAATCTTTACGACTGAACAAAACCACCGTACGGAAAACCTTATTTCCACCACTCGTATCTGTGACATCATTCTTTCAGTCACTACCCAGAGCTCATGAGCATTGGTGAGGGTTGGAACATGGATCAATTGGTAAATCAAGAGCTTTGCCTTAAAGGGAGACGCTTCTTAGAGATTATATAAATCTGAAACTCTGGACCAGGTTAGCTTCACAACATCAGTTACCATGGAGATCTAGCAGAGCATTTTAAAAGAGAGCCACCTTTAGTAGCACTGAAAACTCTGACTTTAAGTTTCAACATACCTACTAACCCATGAATCTCGCCTCATAGTACAGAAATCGGGTTGTTGAAGCTTGTTTTTAGCTCCCGAGTTCAAGTTTTGATTGCCACCTGGCTGTGCTAACATCAGAACAGAGCACTGTGGCTACAGTTTAGTAGTTTCACTAAAAGTTGCAACCTCATCTTGCATCTTCACGCGTATTAATAAGGAGGTGATTATTCCCCCTTTCAATCAATCAATCAATCAATCAACTTTAATTTGTAAAGCGCTTAATCACATCTACAGACATCATAGAGAGAGAGAAAGGGCGAGAAAGAGAGAGAGGGCGAGAGAGAGAGAGAGAGAGAGTGGCAGACAGGCCAGATAAAGTCGGCATGAGGCAGTTACATTCATGTATAAAGTGCAATAGCATGTATTTACAGATGTGCAATTTGACTATTAATAGTCCGTTAAATACTGAAACTAGTCTTTTGGTCTAGTGATAATCAGTCCCTTTAAGGACTGTTCTTCCTTCTCGGGTCACGGCAGCTAACTGGACAGTAAATGCACCATGTGTTTCCATGTCCGGGCTTTTCCTCTCTCATTTCTTGGTGACTCGTAGGGCTGCCTTCCCAGAGTGCCTTGTGTGCGATGAGCCCTCATTTAAACTTAGGTCAGAGTTCAGGCTGCTGGATGAGAGACGAATTGGACGTCGGAGGAGGGCTGTCGCTCGCCCCGAAGTCCTGCTGGGCCGCCATCTGCCTTCGGGTCGAGGCAGACGAGCCCTTCTGCACAGAGTCCTCAACACTGGGAGTCTGGCAAAAAATGGAAGTGCTCATTGGAAACTGTTACAGGCAAACGTGGATTAATAACACTTTCCCTTTCCTGAAGATGTGCTCCGGCAATTAGCTTCGGATGAGAGAAACCGTGGTGTTGAGAGTTATCTGAGACAAGTGTAGAATCCAAAAAGTACACTTTTCCAAAAGCACTAAAACAGAATTCGTGTCTGTCAGTGGGTCTGATTTTGTGGAAACCAGATGCGAGGCCGCTGGGGGAGAGAAACTGTTTCTGCTTTGTGTTTATGATTCTCTGATTCATGCTGCGTTTGTTAGTGAACTCCATCATGATATGATTAAATATTCATGCTAAAGTACTTTAATGCTTTAGTGGCCTATTACTGATGCATTATAGGTAGACGCTTGTTTACTTTTACTACGGCTGCAACAATCAATATTCCTATGTTAACAGTGGATCAGATGAGTTGTGTGAAAGGTGTCGTTTGGTTAAACGGTTAAACTTAGCAGAAGGATTGACTGGCTGATCGATGCGCTTGGTTACAAAAGGTCACACTGCAGGTCTTAAAACTTGTGTGAACTTGGTGTTTTCATTTGCACTGATTAAAAATACCTGTAAAGGCTGCAGAGGTGTCTTACATGCACTTTAAACTATGCATAGCTACAGCTACATAGCAAGTTCAATTTGTGCTTTAATATTGTCAACTAAAATGGGATTTTACAAGTTGTTCTTAAAATTTGTAAAGACGTTTCTTCATTTTAAATTGCGTCCCCGAAACCTAAAATTGGTGTCTTTGGCTAAAAATTGCCATAATCCACAGATAAAGCATAATAAAGATATTTTTCTCAGGCATTGGAAAACATCAAAACAGCACTTTAAGGTTTGGTGGGTCAAAAAGAAATCATTGAATGCAGCTTTTAGTAGTTAAGTACAGATATTAAAACTAATCTGAATCTGAAAAATCAATCCTGTCACAGTGATAAATTGACTCATGAGGTGTTTTTATCATGAGGATTTTGATGCAAACACATATTTTCTGAGTTTATCTCCTGCCCTGTGATGAAAATACGACATGAAACGATCTTGACAACAACCGACAGATGAATAGGAATGAGGAAAAAGTGCATTAAATCCCTCAGAAATAAGAAAAAGTAGAAAGTTGCTCAAAAACCCTTGATGCAAGTGCAGCGACCCAGCTGGCTCAGCTGCCTGGCAAAATGAGAAACATGAAATATGAACTCATATCAGACCTTAAGATGTGTAAATGCAACTAAAATTAAGATCTGGTGTTAGAATAATGAGAATAGTGGAGACAAAAAGCAAATTATTTGTATAATTTATGTGTTTCGTGGCAAAAATATAACCTTAATGTGATTTTTTTAAAATCAAAACAAGGACTGTTAGACTTATAGTACTCTTTTCTGCATTCCCTGACCTCCATCTATCTTTACACACTTATAAAAAAATCCTGCTGCTCCCAGTAATCCAAAAGGGGACTGTGCTCTATATGTTATATAACTCACAGAAATGGGTCAGCATAATAGTAATAGTGTCGCTTCCCTTCATACAGTTATCTCCCGAAGAGTTCAAACACGGTTACATAATTTTGTATTACAGTCGCATAATATGAAAAAAAAGTATAATGTGATTCCTTGTAGATGTTATATGGTGGGAAAATAAAGTGAATTTAATTTTATTTACTGGCGGAATCTGTTTCCAGAGGAGAAGCAGCGTATTTTGTTCCTCTCTTTCTCTCTCCGTAATAATTCCTGTGATATTTGTCAACTGAGCCTCTCCTGCTCTCAGAAGCTCTGTTGCTCCATAAGCTGACTTATGTAAAGGGGATTTAGCTGAGTGTGTTGCATAAATAGTCCCTTTGTATTCCGACTGTCCATCCAGAAAACTCCACTGCTCCTGCAAAGTACATCCACTTGACCCCGAACCCCCGACAACAAGTGGCTCAGTCTGAATTAACATGATTTCATTTTCTTCTGGAACAGTCCAGCCAGCTGTCGGTGGCTTTTTAAAACAGGCAGCGACACGAAACAGAACACTAGGAGACAATGGAAACCTTGAGATTAAAGAAGTGGGCTGTAATCAGACACTGGACGAGGTGGTTAAAAGGGTTTACAACCAAAAAGCTTGTCGGGTTGGCTTCGGTTGCTGCAGTTCATTTGTTTTGAAGAAACCTACTGCATGGTGTTGGAGGGCTGTGGCGAAACAATACAGGGAAATATGAACCTGGATCTTCTTTAGCTGCAACTCTAATTGCATTGGCAACAAATTGCATTGGCCGGTTATACTTGCAGAAGTGCACATTGCAGCCAGTGTTGTGTTTGACTGTCACCCTGAAACTGTTCTATACAAACCATCACCTGCCAGCATTATGAGCTTTGTTGTGGCGTCTGTTGAGGATTTAGTCTTACAAATATGTCGCTCATAAAACAAAACAAAAATGAAAATATTACATCACTTTAACATTGAGTTCTTACTATTCTGTGTGTAAGTGTGGTCTTATCGAGTCACTCTCAATCTGTATTTTGCACTTGTTGTTTACATGCTTCAAATTTTGTCTAGATTAAACATGATACATATTCTTACTAACCTGATCCAGATTACAGGTATAAGATTACGACTGGCTGTGCTTTTTACGCAGCTTTCTGCTCTCCTTCTATGCATTCTATGTACTCCTCTTTTTAACATCCCCTTTATTTTGAGAAACAACAACAACAACCTCCAGACATCAGCCTGCCATGCTTAAAATTTCAAGTTTTGCCAAACATTTAGACCAGTTAATAAAGCAGTCCTGCAATTTTTAAAATTTAAACAATACATTTTAATGACTGAACTCACCTCCCTGTGAGGCCACCAAAACAATTCCCGCGTTACTATTTTAAGGGACACCGTTGCTGCATCCTGGGCTTAGTACCACCAAAGATGACTGTGATTGACTTAAAGAAATACAAACAAGATTAAGGTGCAGCCAGACTATTCTATACAACACTGTGTCAGTACTAGAGAATGGTCTGGCTATGGGATACTATAGAACCATGTCTCCACAAAATGTCCTTACTATAAAACTAAACTGCATTCTCAATTAAAGTAGTATTTTCTGCTGGACTAGTTTTGTTTGTATCAAATATGCATTTGTAATTAACAGATCTTTCTTTTTATTTTACTGCTTTACTGTCGCTCCTTTTCAGGTAACCAATCATATTTTACCTGGGACTGTACTGTGGTAACCCAGAAAATGGAGGAGAAGCTTCAAACGTTTAGTAAGAGTCGTATTTTAATTTTTCCTCACCCTAACCAAGTCGTTTTGGTGCCATACTTTACCCAAGCTTCTAATATGTGAAAATGACTGACAAAGAGTGAAATTTTTCTTAACCTTAACCAAAAAGCGAATATAAACCAATAGCAAAAAATGACATAAAACACTCACAGTTTATGCCTTCATCTTCTCCTCCTACCTCCTTACATGGATTTTGTGTCTCTTTCAAACTGTCAGCCTTTACTACAACATCAACTTTTAATAAATTACATATATTACCTTTCCCACAAAATATAATGGTGAATGCAGTTTAGTTGTATGGGAACGTCATTTTGTGGAGATGTGGTTGGAATACATGAGACCTAGCAAGTTTTTTGGTCGCTATGGTTGGTGGATTATGTGCGGCTAGCTGTTTCCCACTGCTAAGCTAAATGGCTAATGGCAATAGCTTCAAAAAAACATACAGAGATGAGATCAGTGTCAGTTTCATATAAGTGCATTTACAAACTAATCTAATCTGATCAACAAACAATTAAAAAATCTTTTCCCTCAACAATTTTAATTTTGGGATGTCTTAGTTTAAAGAAATGAAATTATTCAGCCTCTATTTCCTACAAGGTTTTTCCTTCAGGTAAGAAGTTTAAGTTCCTCACTGCTAAAAAGAAGAGACTCTCTCTTGCCATCTCACTCTGTTGGTGTAGAATATTTTGAAGTCACATGAGGATAGATTTTTATCTCTTGATCTAATGAACCATGAATTTTTCCCAATGAAATTTGCTCCGTTGAATTTTGGTTTGAAACTCTCGGGCTAAATCTCATCTGTATGGCCTGGAGGAATAAAGAAAGCTTCATTTCATCCTCTTTATTTCCGAGCACTTAGCCTGATCAGATTATCATTCGGTTATTAAATGACCTGGGACTGTAATAACTTAAAAGCGCAGCGGAAGAATGTGGCGACTCCAAGGTTAGTTCAAGTTCACCAAACCGCTGAATCTGTCTTGAATCTCACTTAGTCCTGACATTTATCCGTTTCCGACTGCAGTCTTCCATTGTTACAATAAGGAAAGGAAAGAAGGGAGGAAACGGAAATGAGAAGAGTATAAAGGCACATAAAGTACAAAAGGGGAGGGACATAGAAAATAAGGGAGGAGAATACTAAGAAAGAGGTGAAGGAAAGAAAAAGGAATGCAATTTGTTGTTGTTGTTTTTTTTGTTATTTTATGAAGCATTTTGTAACTTGTGCTTCATAAATGACTTGTTATTAAAATAAAAGACTCCCATGGAGTTGAAGTCATTTCTGCATTTGCTGAATCAGCTGCCTAGTTCATGTTTCATTATCACTGCTCATTCATCAGCTGCTTGGTTACCAGCTGACTACTGCCCAATCAATTAGTAAATAAATCCATCAGTTAAATTTAACAACAGAAAACCTTTAAATTTGGACTGTTAATTGGACAGGAGAAGTAATCTGATGATTTTGTCTGGGGGTCTGTGGAACTGTGACATTTTAATTCATTTTCTTACATTTCAAAGATCAAACAATTATTGTCTGTCACAATTCTTTCTGGTGCGATATCAACACATTCAAAGCTGTGAATTATGTATATTTTGTACATTTAAAAACTGTGCAATATTAATATCTCTACATATACTAGAATCTGTGCAATATCAGTATTTTCTACTTACAGGCATATCTGTGGAATATAGATAAAGGTCAATGCAATTCAGATAGGACACTTTGTCAGTGTAATATTTTTTTTCTAAATGTTACGCTGCATAAAAAGTATTAATGCATCAGAATCAATGTTGTTGTTAATCGTTGACACATCCCAGACTTTGATTATCAAAAAAAAAAGCTTAGCACTTACTGTATGGGAAATATATATATCCATACAAAAACAACAACTGGCATTCAAAGGGTACAATCCTGAATATGAATGAATATCTGGTAATTGTGATCAGGACTGGTATAGATTAAAAGAGATAAGTCATTGAAAGTGTAAAATAATATTAATATATAACATTTATTTTGCAATGTTTTTGACGTGTACATTTTTGTCTTTAAGGACCTGAGTGTAACTTCTTTAAATTGACGCCTACAGGTTAAAATCCAGTCAGAAGCCTGAGATTTTTACACACAAACTAATGCATACAGCTAATACTGTATGTTAGCATGGTGTTAGTTATAGACAGATATTGCCTGTGACAGATGGATAAACAAATAATTGCATCTCTTGTACCTGCTGATCATAAAATAAAACAAAAACAATCCTGAGAGAGAAAAAACCTTCTCTGGTGTTTGTGTTGTTCTGCTATGACTGTGACATGCAGCAGCCCGAGGCAGTCAGAACAGCTTGATGTAGTTTCACTGTTCTCTGGCCGACTTCCATACATCACCCAAAGTCTAATGTTTCCCGACAGGGTTGGCGTGATGTGTTGGGGGTCTCACAGACAGGTGGATAGTCCGACCCGCTGGGCAGAGCTGGACGTGTCGAGAGGCTGCTACACTGTGATTAAAAATGACTCTGTGAGCTACCTGCAGGCGGTTCTTTTCTGGCTACCGGAGGAAGACTTTGGCCATGAAAACATTCTTTTTTAAAGATTATATCACAATCTTTTATCAGAGTCTTATAATAAATGACATCCCACTTTGGAATTGGGTTAGGTTTGTATTGGTAACTATCCTGGGCTTTCATTAACAAAACATATATGCAATAACTCATCAGATGTGCTGGAGAACAAGTTTGGCTGATCTTCAGGATGCTGCATAACACTTTTAATTAGGTTAAGCCATTATTGTATGTGTATATTTTATCAAAATATATTAAATGAGACAATCCTGGTGAGAATTGGTGCACTATTTTAAAAGAGATAAATGTTTTGATACTTTGGGGAACAATAATAAAAGATCTTCAGCATTCATCATCAAAGTACAAGTAGTGACAGACAGCTGTGCAATAAAAGTCCAGAAACATGTCAAAAAATGGTCTAAATCAAAATCATGGATCTGCAAGAAACACTTGAAGCAGTGGTCCAATTTCACACCAAAATACGATTTATAAGTCACATTTTTAGCCTCTCTGCTAACTAACATTCTGAAAAACAGGCTAGAAAACAGGCTGTCCATATAATGTTCCACAAGTGGAGTTTCATATTTGGCTTTCTTATAGTTATTCCCACATTCACAATGTTTTGTATTTGACTTTTCATGTATCTCAATATGGAGACAGTATATTAGTAACGGAGGGAGTTGAGCGCCATTAGATCAACATAGCAGTGCGTTCAAATATTTATGGTCTTTCTAACATAAGCAACAAACCAAAGCACCATTTTGGACCTTTGAAGAACTGTGCTGTCCTCAGAGTGTAGAGGGCTGCTGGCTTCTCATAAACTGTGGAAAGACTAATGTGTCCTGGTGGGTGATTTGCAGGGCCGTGAGATGAAGGGAGGTTATTACTGCAAAAATAGAACAACAACTGCAATAATAAACTTTGTTTCTATGCGCATTTCCAAACTACAACTCCACTTTATGACGGATATCAAGTAACGTATGGGCCGAAAGGCGCTATATGATGTTATGTCACTCAATATATCCAGTTCATTGTATTTAAGAAGCAGTAAATAAAGTGTTTGTATGTTGTTTGTACTTGAGCAATATGGAAAGAAGACACTATCCTTAGACATAACAGACACATGACCTACAGTCACCTAATCGGTGCTTTGCTCATTATTAGCAGCAGCTAAACTAGGATGCCAAATGGATGCAATAGTCAAGCAAACACTAATTAATAACACAGAAATACACTGTATTATATATACATCATTTTTTTGGTCTGATGTTAATACTGATAAGTAGTTTTTCTTTATTTGTTTTCATTTGTTGGCAAATCTGTGCGACCTGTTGGGACACAGGTCTTACGACACTCACACGAGCTAGCTTTGTTAGCATTTCTGCGCTTGTTTCACAAATTGAAGAGAACCTCCACAGTCTTCTCTGCCAGATACTTTAACAACTTTGCTTCTACTCATTACTGCTGAAACTATCGTTGGTCAATGATGATAATTGTCAAAAAGCAAAGTGATTTAAATTTACTTTTCACAAAACTGTTAGTTTGGCATAGCCAGACCACTCTCTAGCACTGACACAACTTTGTGTAGAATGGCCTGGCTTCACCACATTATTATTATGGTATTGGGGGAAAAAACACTCTGGCTCGTTTGTATTTTTTTAAACCATTCACAGTTGTCTTGGTTGGTGCTAAGCCCAGAATGCAGAGATGGTGTCCCCTCACAATAGTGACGAGGGGAATTGTTTTGGTGGAACATTTGCACGCAGGGAGGAGATTACTGCAATTAAAATGAATAATTTGCATACAAATGGTCCAAATCTTGAGCAAGACTTGAATTTTACAGTGAAAACTACTCTTCCTGTATGTTACCTCTGTTACTACAGTATTCATCTTTCAATTCAGTTACCCATGAATATGTTTTATTATCCTATATATCCATATGTAAAATCACTATGTTATGTCTGTACATGTCCATATATACATTTATCATAGCCTTGTACATTGTCTTTATTTTATCTTTATTATTAGCCTTATTGTACTTTTGTACTTCTTGTCATGTATCTAGTGGCACATGTACATTTTCAATACAGTTTATCTTATCTTTTCTCATCTTATCTTATCTTATCTTATCTTATCTTATCTTACACTCTGTGGTCTCTTAAATTAGCTAAATGCATTGGAAGTAGCTATATTATTAGCATTGGGTTAATTTGGTGGAGATGAATCAGTTTATATGTTTAAAACTACTGATTAGTTTGATCTTACAGTTGGATTACAAAGGAAAGGTGTGTTGATTTCACTGTTTGCAATGTTTACACAGAGTTGACAAGGTTTCTTTAGATAAAAACAGTTGTGATGCTCAGGTAGACGCTGTCTGCCACACCCATGTAATTTGCAGTGGCTCTTTGCTGTCTTATGCACCTGCAAATTTAGAATTCATCACCGATTTCTCTTTGTCATCTTCCTCACACAGAGTGTCTGCACATATTTTTGGGTTTAGAAGATTACCCATAGACTCTTCCTATATCCTCATTATGCTAATCTGTCCTCGTCAGCCCACACAGCAGCTCTGGATGCGTCTCTCTCTGCTTCAGCTGCTACGAAACACGATTTGTTATTCCTGTTTAAATCAAAGTTCATCCTGCACAGCTGCTCTGGAGGATTCGCTGAATTCAGACCAAAGTAAAACAAAACAATATGCATGTTGGAAATAGGTGGGTTGAAAATATTATGCGTCTCGCCCTTTTCTACCAAGGAAATAAAGGTTATATCTCACATGTGAATGGTTATCATAGGAGTCTCCTAGGTAACAAAACGGGTTCATATAGTGGTTATTTCAGCCAAACAACTGTAAAATGGTGGATATTATCTAAATAATATGACATCTATGGTCTTTGCTTTGCAGCTTGTTGCTAACTTTGTCTGCTGCAAAGCTTTTAGTTGAAAACAGCTGCAGCTGGAAACTGTGGAGCTGCAGATTCAGGTGATAATTCTCTGCAACCCCTTTAACATTACATGCAGTCATTTAATCCCCTGTTATTATGCAAACGGTGATTAGAGCAGCATTAAGCTTTAACAGCCGTCCAGATGTGTCTTACCTTTGGCGCAACAAGTTCCATTTTCTTTCCTGAAAACAGTCCAACAAATCCAAGGACCAGAGAGAGAAATGAGAGAACAGCAGTAAACCAGGGATTCATGTTGTGAAATAAGAGGCAGAGAGCACGTAGATAAATTACATTTTTATGTTGGTTGCAGATTTAAAAAAAAAAAAAAAAAAAAAAACACCAGAGAAAAAGGGGAGCAGGACTTATTTGCGTTCTGGTTTCGCTGCCACCCACAGCAACAGCGGTTAGACACATGAAGCACTGCGTAGGCTTCCCTTTTGTACCGTAGAAAATGTGTTTATTAAAGCATAGGCTCCAGAACAGAAACAAAAGAAAACCAACAACAGCTGCAAGATTGCAGAACATATTATGTACCATAAAATTGATAATAAAGAAAATCACTGTACACACTACAGTGCTTTTTAAAATCACAGCTTTTGCAGTGCAGTTATGGTCGATGTATATATATATATATTTTACACATAAAAACATTCATTAAATCTCTTCTGTTGAGAACATTAAGGAATAAGATTAATGTCAAATGAATGTGTATCTGTGAGTTTGAGTTAGAAATGTTACCACAGCAGTAAAAACCATAAAACAGAAAGTTATTTAGATCAGCTGATTGATGATCTGTAAATGAAAAATTATAGATTAAAGACGACACTGAGCGATTTAAAATAAGTTATTATCAGGATACTGTGGGACTAAAGATTACAATTCAACACATACATCCTGTAGTTCCTCATTAGTGCAACCAGTTTAGTAAATTCTGTTTCATATATATTAAATCTGTATTTGTGAAAATGCGCCACTGTTTTTGGAAGGTGACGTTCAGCCGCCTAAAGATTCAAGAAAATGTCGGTTTATTATTTAACCAACCTTATGTTCACTTTTGCTTTTGTGACTTTGTGTGACTTTTTTGTTAAAATCTGTACGTACACACACGCATATAATACATTTGTTTTTTTAAAGACTAGAATTCAAACTTTTTACATAACTACAAATCGTTTTAGTTGCCAAAATATTCATTTTAATTTAAAATTTCATACAAATAATACATATATATAGATAGATATTATTAAAAGCCAATATCTTATTAGACTCTGAATTTCATATAAAATAGATTATAGTAAAAACCTACTTTCTTTTTAAGCAAAGGAAGTTTGGCTCTTTGTTTTTAAAAGATGGCAAATCTTCTTTTTTATTACAGATAACACTATTTGTTCTACTTTTAAAAAGTGTCCATGAATCTTTGCTGGTGCTCTGTACGTTGCCATGTCTTACCAATAACGGAAAATCAAAGGAGAAAACAAGTAATTTTACCCAGAACTGATTTGAAGTGGAGTCTACTGATACTGCAGTTCACCGCAAGACAAAAGAAAAGCACCGAAGATGCATGTTGAGAGCAGCAGCAGTACATTCAGGTGATATTATAGGCGACCAGACCATGTTATCTGCCTTTGTACTCACTGGGTTACGTGTTTGAGACGTGTTGTTTAATTTGTTTTTACCCTCACATTAAATAAAGCTCTGTGGAATGAAAACCCTCGAAGCAAACTTCTAGCAGACGGTGTTGCTCGGCGAGTAAATTGCAGAGGATTAAACGATTGTGTATCTTTTTAGATTCAAAACATCTGCTGTTTGTGCTGGAAAAAGCTCTGCCGTCCTCATACAGGGACGTACGGCGGGCTGGTTGGAGTAGAGGTGGTGGATAGATGGATATTTGGTTAATTTCTGTGAGCATTACTGATGGAGATTCGTCTATGAGGTGAATTCAGTGCCGCGCATCGTGATGCTTTTCCAGAAACCTTCTCATCCCTCAGCTGCGCTATTAAAAACACAAATGTTGTATCCCTGCTCCTCCATCTGGAACCCCCTGTGGGATTCATTAGTCTAATAATTTCTAACAATTCCTAATAGTTAACAGTTCAGAGGGGAAGCTGACAGGTCACTTGTTAATGTTGTGCTGCCCTCTGAAACCTCGCGTGCCGGCTGTAAACAGACTCCTTCCCAGGGGAGACACATCCAGTATGCACTCCCTCGACATAAATAATTTGCTCTAATGCTCTCTAGGTTCATATGTCCCTTTATGCCTGCCTGCGTTGCATCTTTTCTTTTTAACACCATGCATGTGCACTGCAGTTTGATGTATCAGCACGATGCGATTCTTTTTGATCTTGCAGACTTCGGTTTATTTCCGATTCCTTCTTCACCTGCAGATGCAAACATTTCGTGCTGACCTACTTAGAAAACCACGAATGTCCACATTCGCGCTCGGCAGACCTGGAAAAACACGCTCCAACGCCTAGTGAGAAATATAGGATACATGGATGCGCCGCTTCTCTGCAATTTATCTTCGTTCCTGCTTCGCAGGGCGACGACCTGGGAATTCCTGCGAACGTTTCCTTTGGGGTTTTACTGGGATCTATTCTCAGATGAATGAGGGAACATGTGAAAAGAACAGATGAAGAGGGAGGGAGATCAATATGCAGCTTCTGAGAGGTGGCCAGGTGAGCTATTAGCTTTGTTAGCGCTGACAGAGATGGATAACCGGCTGGGATGAGAAAAAAAGAGTTACACTTAACAAGTCGGGTCATTTCCTGGGCAGGGTGGTTAATTTTATGATTAATTAAATGACTTGTACTGATTGTGGTTGCAGTTAATCTCAGGGTTCTGGACAGTTTCTAATGTTTGCAGCAGCCCAGAAGCTGCACGGAGAACACCTGAGCGGCCTACTTTCAGGGAAGTTGGTGATCTATAAGTAGCTGCCACACCTATAGAAGGGAAGCTAGTTTATTGTGGAAACTGTCTCACAGGTTCACTGCATCTCGACAAACTTCTGCACAAAAGTAGGGCAGCTGTGACTGAAATACACCCTTGAAAAAAACTATCTTAAAGAACTCTGTATACAGTAAAATATAGACACACTTTGGGTTTGGTAGATGTGGTTTCTTACTCTTTCGAAGACATATTTCTCATGCTTTTTGTGTTATTACTAAACTGCAGCCATTTATTCAATGCAGAAGACATATGTTTTCCACATGGACAAGATGAGTGAGGATTTAACCTCCTGTAGTCTTGAGAAAGCAACTTTAAAATCTATCTTGATCTATCTACAGCTGAGCTCTAGTAACTCCCTGCACGATGCACAAGACAGCGGAAAAGATCGAATGCAAACAGCAGCATGTTTTGTGCAGATACCGTGGGTTTCTAGCTGCACACAGATCAACTTTTTGTGGTCATTATTATTACCATTTAACCTCAAACCGCTGAGCAACTTACCTCCTGCATCCTCAAAGGCCTCTGTGGTTCCTACACAACCTACTGCACTTTAGGGAGCTCATCTAAGGCACAATATCGTTCATCACAACATTGGAGAAACATCCCAATTTTCAAATCCACTCTTCAAATGAGGAGAAATATTGTAAACACACTCACAGTAACCTTTTACAAATGTGTTCTTTAGAGATGCTAAAAGCGAACGAGTGAGGACCAGGGTTCAGTCAGAAAACTGTTTGTTGGAGGACGAACTGCTCTGGAGCCAGAAATAATCTTATTGATTTTGTTAATGCAAAATTAGAGAAGCCAGCCAGGAGCTGCCATTTTGAGAATTCAATATCAACTCTGACTAAATTCTAAGTCAGTATAAATTGTATTTTTTAAATATATCATCATTTGTGATCATAGCTGTCATCATCTTGTTGTTGTTGTTGTAATCAGACCTGGTAATTACACTGTAAAAATTGTTGTATTCTGGTAGCTGAGGCACTAAAAATACTGCAAGATAACAGAAAACAAGCATCTCATAAAAATACAGTAATTTTCCATGTTTAAAATACATTTTCTAGCCTTAATTTTACATGAGATTATATTACGAAACCAATAT
>OMNN01011857.1:2413-33732 GCA_900302755.1 Chromis chromis
ACTTTCCAGGGTGTAGGGAGGCGCCTTCTCCAGCTTCCGCTGCCTCACCACCAATGCCATCTCACTTCCTGTCCCTGTCGTCGTGGAAACCACCCCCCCAGTTGAAAGAAACTGCTCCAGGTTGACTTTAGGCTTTGGCCTGGGCTTTGGAGGCAGTTTGGGAGGCAGAGAAGAAGCAGAATCAGCTTCTTTCTCCTTCTCCTTGTCCTTGTCCTTCTCCCCTCCTCTCTTAGAGGGCAGACCATTGGGCAGGACCACCATCATCATGTCTCCAGAACCATTTGATTGGTAGCACCCGCTGCTGTTTCCCCCTTTGTCTCCGCCCCCTACACCTCCACCCTGACAGCAGGCCCCGCCTCCTGCCTCCGTGTTGCCGTTGTGACATATCATGTGGTCGGCGTGATTGCAAACGCGGTGGCGAACCATGAGCGCCACAGTAAACACAAGCAGGGTGACCACAACAACGCCGCCAACCAGTATTGTGAGCGTCCCGCCCAGGAAGTGGGCCTGGAGGGAGCGGCATGCTGGGTAAACATCCTTGGTGGAGAAGGTGGTGCAGCCCAGGACTTTAGTTGCGGCTAATGATGTGATTGTGTCGTCGAAGATAGCCAGCACGCACAAGTTGTAGTCCACTCCGGAGACCAGGTTCTTCAATAGGAAGCGGTCACTGGTCGATGGTAAGATTCTAAAGAGAGATGAAAGACAGAGAGATATAAGTCAGTTAAATGTGCACAGACAGGTACAATTCAATGAACTATGTCTGCAGAGACATTAAACCTAACCTTGAATATTCTGACTATTGTGAAATTAAGAAAAAAAAGGGCTGAATATTGGAACAGAAGCAGAGGAAAAAGGGAATGAAAGGATGGCTAGAAACAGCACAGGGGTGGATACTGCAGTGGGGGGAGAGAGGGAAAATGAGGCTATTGATGGAGAGCGCGCCTGGGGAACATGAAAAGAGAACTCTGTCTACTCATTTGGAGAGCAGGGGTGTGTATATGTGTACGTGATTGTACTCGAGTCCCTGCAAGAAGCAAACGTCAAGCCATTTTGTGGAACCTCGCATTTAAAAAAAGTGGCCATCTTAGATTTCACGGTCAGAAATATAGTGAAGTTGATACAGTTTGCGGTTTTTGGTTAGAAGAATATTTGAAATTAGAATTAATCACAAGCGAAGGTGTGCTTTTATTGTGTTTTTGATTGCCAACGTGTGCCTCGGTGTGTCTGAATGAGTGAGTGCTTGCGTGGGATAATAAGGAGAGAAGTGCTTTGAATGTGTCCTCATTTTAAGTGTTCTAACAGCTGTTAGAACTAACAAATGGGGAAGTGGTGAACAATAGAGAGAGGGAGAAGGGGGGGAAACAATGAAGAAAGGTGCTGATGAGAACAGGCAGAGCAGGATTTACGTAAGCTGTATGCGCTCAGCTCAATGTGGTTTTATGTTTGTAATCATGACATGCTGGAATAAATATCTGAGTATTTTGCCAGCAGTGGGTTTGTGTATGTGACATGCGAGAGTAAAGTGTGTGTGGGAGACTGTAGCACACCTCAAGTATCTGTCGCTGATGGGTATGACTTTGCCCTCTTGTGTGGGCAAGAATGTGTTTGTACAGTTTTGTGCAGCTAAAATGAATATTTGTCAGTGAGTCTTTTTTTCCCCTTTCTTTCCTGCATTTTTTGCTGTCCAATTTCCTATTTTTCTCTCCCTTTTCACACTACATCAAAGGGTTTATTTGTATCGTACGTTACTAACGGTCCCGGCTCCCCTCAGACTTGAGCTACATCCTATAAATGCCATCTAGGATGACTCAGACATCCAGGGAGCTGCTGCAAGAAGGCCTCTAACCTTAATCGGTTTATAATGCATTCAAAATAAAGAAATCAGGGGCATCAGCAGCAGCTACTCTACTTGTGTTCTTCTTCTGTTTTGAATTGGGTATAATTAGCTCCTGTTATATAACCAAGTTTCTCAAATGAACCCAACCCAATTGACAATTCTCATGTACATTATAGTTTCAGCGTTGGTGGGATGGAGTGATAGGATTAGTTTTCCGGAATACTAAAAAGTTAGCTGGGAAATAATAGATAGGCTTACTTAAGGCAAGCTACAAGGCAGATTCATGGATTTGGGTTTATGATATTGCTAAGTATGAGTATTGATCGCAGATTTTTACCGTCTTCTCAAGGCTTAAAAGTTAACACAATTGAAATTTCTTGAACCAATGCCCAGAGTCTCAACTGCTGCACAGGTACAGTGCAGATTTACGTCTATTTGTTTTACTGTTTTTTTGTTAAGAACAGAGTGTTACAAACTCAGTTAAACCACTTCAGTAAATCGCCTGGAGAGGTTTGAATAGCAAGGACTGGCACAGAAATACCTCCAAACTGCTTATTTCCAGAGGAGGCTCAGTATGATTTTAATAAGGAATTACAATGTAGTGTCCAACTCTCCAGGTTCCAGTATAATCTGAGCAGACACTTGGGGCATTCTCATTAAAATCATCCTTATCCAGTGGTCATTAGGTCGCTATAGATTCCGTTCTAACACAGTCACAAATTTGCCAGTTAACTCCTCCTCTGCAGTGGAGCCACTTAGGGACCAGGTGTATGTTACCATGGCAAAGGCTCATTAATTGGCTCAACAGCGGAGCAATTCCAGTGAAAGCATCTCCTCTTGCAATAGCTACACATTAAACACTCATGACCAATCAACTCCCATGCTTCATTTTGCCGGATATTGGTTGTTTTTTCGTTCAAAGGCTGAACATAGACATGAAAATTGTCATGTTGGATCACAGCGAAAGTGCAAACGATACAAAAACAGCAAATAGGCAGTGCAGCTTAGCAGTTATCTGGTCTGAAAAGAGGGTAAGCTAAAGGTGTCCCCCAGGGAATGCTAGTATCCGCTCTTGCTGTTGAGATTAATTAGTTTGCTTCACCTAATTCCTTCACATTGCTTTTATTCAGGCTGCAGCTGTATTAGAGGGTCCAAATCATCTGAGCAATAACTAAGCGTGGGATAGAAAGCAACAAGGTTTTGAGTTAGTACTTTTTATATTCCTACAGCAAAGGCATGTTCAGAAGTGTGGCCAAATACAACACAGGAAAAACACAACATGAAAGACTCTTGAGCAATCAGTCACACCAGGGGATTGTGAATTACCCAGTAAATTCCTGCAGTAAAGACAGTGGGTGCTCAATCAAGTTTCCACCATGAAATGCACAAGGAGCAGCACTCATGATGCCACTGTTTCCTCCATTCCTGAGTAAAAAGCCTTGGTCATATTATAGGCTTTTAAAAGGCCCTGAGAAATATTACAGTGGTGTCAGTTCATCTAGAGCCTTCACTGTGCGTCTGTGTATAATTGATAGATCCTGCAAGGCAGAGAGACTTGACCAGCACTGTGGGGAGTCATGTATTCCAATGAGGGGCTGATTCAGTTTAAGAAAGGGTTAGATTAAAATCATTTTTCTCTGAGTAGGACTCATATTAACGCTCTGAATCCTGTGACCTGCTGGCGGGTTTGAAAGGCATGTTATATTTAAAATTGCCCAAATTACCCGATTTATCACAGCAAGAAAAACAACCAAATCTAAGCTAAAAATTGGCATATTTCATCAAAAGTCCTTTAATCTATTTGTCTAAATTTAAAAAAAACAACTAAACTAAACCTTTTACATTAACCAGATTCTGTCAAAATCTAAAAATGATAGACTTTTCAGTGCAACCAGGAAGTCATTACTGTCTCAGTTGTGATCAACCGTTATGTAACAAAAATTCAGGGACAATCTGGCCGAACTGGGCTGAACTGCAGGCAGTGTTTACACAGAGCAGATAGGAGATAAGTATGGAACCAGTGGGAAAGTATGCATCGCTAAAAAAAAATTTCTGGTAAGACGTGAGCATTTGCAAAACTGTTTCACAAATTAATTCCATTTAATTATCCTGAATTTTTCTCTTTTTTGTATGATTTATCACTTTAATTGTGTTATACTGCACAAACAAGAGTTCTCCCTACTTCTAGTCATGGTTGTGCTGTTTCCATAGAGGTGCAGGACTCTATATTGCAGTGATAAATGAGCTCTCAGTAAGTAAAAATGCGGCAGGACCACATAAAAATGGCCAAAACCCGTTTGGGATTCAGAGGGTTAATTCACACTTGTTATTCATGTAATTTCTGTTCCCTCCTTTTCCCCTGTCGCTCAGTGTCTCAGATTAATGTAGCCAATATACCGCTGTATGCGTTATTGGATGCTCAAAAAGAAACTGTATCACTAAAGTAATATTCATGCTGATTCCCCTTCTACGTCCCGATATGTGGCTGCATTATGAATTATCCTGCACCAAGTGAGTTTATATTTATGTGGATTAACTTTAAAACAGCAGAATGCTTTCTGCAGTCAATAAACTGGGACAGCAAACTATTCAATTGGTCCTCCATTGTGTGACCATGACTCACACACATACATGCACACCTTGAGTGAATCCTTCAGTCATTTTTTTTTCTAATCCTGCCATTCAATACCCCTCCCTCTCCTTCTATCCATCCTTCCCTCTATCCTTCTTTTCAGCTCTCTTCTGATCCTCCCCCCTCAGTTTATCCTCCTTATTCCTCTTCCATCCCTCCTTTATGAACAGATTTCCTTCCTTTCGCTGATCAGTCGCTCCCTCTTATCTGTCCGTATCCTCTGCCCTTTTCATCGCTTTGTAATTCTCCCTCTCCTTTTTACCTAAATCTGCAGCGGTGCACTCCTCTTTTGTTCCACGTTCAACCTCTTTCTTGGCGCCTTTTTTTTAACCGTATGACTTGCATTTTAAGATATGTTTGTTCACCCTGCACATCTCCTCTCCGTCTTTGTCTCCTTTTCCCTCCTCTGTATTTCTACAGACAATCAGCTCTGCTCACCGCAAATCCTTTGGCAATTCTCGCCGGGGTTCTACCTGACCTCCCAGCCTCTCTTCTTTTCACCGTCACTGTACTATATCTCTATTAGCTGCAGCGATAACCATGTACCGTGATTTAGCATCCAAGGTCACTCCTCCTCCTCTCTTCCTTCTCCTCTCCTCTTTATCATTTCCTCTTTAGGTACCTCCTCCCTCATCCTCCTCTCTTTTCCTTTTCCGTGCCACCTCTCCATTTGCCCTCATCTTATATTTCTTCTCCTCCTCCCCGGCTATTCCCGTCCCTTATGAGATTGTGAATCACTTCTCCAGTTGTTTTTGCTACGCTGGCAGCGACAGAAATAGGCAAGCAAATTCACTAAAATATACATGGAAGACCCGGACACGTTCACAAACGCATGCATCTTTGATCCGCCGATTCGCTGCCACTCCCTGCATTATTCATTCTTAAGCGTGCTTAGCTATGTGGCGTGGCTACACATATCAGACACATGGAATGATATTCACCCAAAACCTCCTGAGACAATGTATGTTCATGAATACAAAGTGCATAACTTGGACTGCTGGTTTAAAATACAATTGACTGATTAAACTGGTTTTGTTAGTTGTATCATCTCCAAACATACTAAGAGTGTCTGTCTGTGCTTTTAAATAACCCTGCAAAGGCCTGCAAATGCACAAAGTGGACGAGACAGGGAGTGCTTTGTTCAAGCTGGTGACACACACACGAGTAATTATTAGCACCCGAGAGAGAGGAAAAGAAAAGGAAGTGTAAAGGAGTGATGGAATCCTGTCTGCTCTCCATTCATCTCTCTGTTCTTTCCCTCTTTGTCTTCTTTTCTTGTTATTCTCGCCACCTCGTGTCTTCCTCTTCTCTATCGGCGTTACCAAGTCTGGTGGTCTGACACCAGACAAGATTGGGCACACAGAGCAAGAGCCAGAGGAGCAAGAGAGAGGCAGAAAGAAAGACAAGTAGCAACAACAAAGCAATTATCTCCTCTTCTGGCTGACATCTATACCGCTTTCGTTTCCTTTTTCTCCCCCCACCCATGTCACGTCTTTTGTTCGTTTACCCTTTTCCTCCATTTTTGGTCTCGATTCGTGGGACTGTTTACTGTCTCGTTGGCTGTCTCCCTCAATTTCGTCTGCTCGCTTCTTCTGTTTTCCTTGATCTGTCTCTCTGTCAATCTCTTTTTTTCCTCCTCCCCCCCTCCCTTCCAGATTTTTGTTTCATCCCTCCTTCTGTCTTTTTGCTTCCCTTAATCTGGCCTTCAACTCTTCCTCATTTGGCCTGATTTTTTTTCCCGCGCCGCCTGATTCACTTGTTTTTATCTCTCATTCTCGCTTTTTTTTTCTGACCTCCTTCCTTTCCACAATCCCTCACTATTTCTCTTTCATTTCAATGTAACTACCCAAAACACGAGAATATGAATCTCTTTTGCTCACTCTCTCCTCTGCAGCATAATATAAGGTGACATGTATTGAGTGCTGACCCTTTCCCTCCTCCTCCGTTCTTATGCCTCTGATGTGAGCTGACACATGTATTGACACAGAAGTTTAACACTTAATTACATCTTCCCATGGGGTCGAACTCTCAACCCCCTTCGCGCTCCTTTTCCCCTCCATCCTCTCAGCTCTGTAGCTCCTTGTTCTTTCCTTCGCCTCCATCTTCGTCTCTGCATGCCGCCACCCTTCCCCACTGCTATATCTCTCCTTACATCCTTATCTATCCCTGCCTCAGCAGATGCACTTATCTTGTTTCTTGTATGGTTTCTTGTATTGGTTAGCAAGATCAGCTAAAATAGGATGCTGGTATCAGTTTCCCAGGCAGTATCATATTGTACAATACAAAGAGCCATAAGAAACATAACAGAAAGTAGTTTATACAGCTCAAAGTTACATGTTCTAATATATTGTTGGCTCAGTTCAGGACTTGAGTCAAGTATTAGTCAGAAATGCTACATATTTAGCAGCATCAAATGAGTGGTATTGCCATACACCTAATTTTCAGGTTCTGTTTCTTCCCTCACTTCCCTCTGCTTTTGCAACTCATTAGCCATGTTCTCAACTGTCTATTTCCCAGCATGCTCCTATCCTATTGCTGTCAGACTCTCGCCCTGTCCTTTTTAACTGCGTGTCCCTTTTTCTTTAGACACCACTTTCATTATTCTCATTATTTCTTAAACTCAGCGTGATACACTCCCTCCCCGACTTCCACCTCCTTCCATCCCTGTGATCGTTTCTGTTCCCATTAAATTCAGTGCCAAACAGCGAGACGGTTGATCCCATTGTGACCGGGGTGCAATCGTTAAATCCTTACACTCCTGCCTGCACACTTACAAGACTTTTTGAGCCTCATAAGAAACTTTTGACCCTGACATGTACAAGAGTCACACAGATGCCCCCACTGACATACCTTCTGTAATGGTGATTCATAGCTTATTTCCCAACAGCTTGCCATCGGTTTTAAAATGAAAAAAAAAAAGGTACATCGACACTGAAAAAGCCACCCAAAGCACTATGGAAGGCAACAGACTTCATCTTATGTGATTCAGAGATATTGAATAATGTGATACACACACAGGGCTTGGTCTCAATGACACCTATACTGCAATACATTTCCTATAAAAATAGTCCTGCATCAAACAATATTGCTGTGAAGCTCAGAGTGGTATATTATTATATAGTAGTAGTTTAAGGCAGGATTTTGTGGCTTCTATTTACACACATGTTCAAAATAACAAGAAAACCTTATATACACATGTTATAATCCAGTACACAGCTACCAAAGAATCAACTAATTTCTCAACAAAAACTTCACAAAAGATGGTTTTACCAGCGTCAAAGATGTATGTGCTCTTCTGATTGATTCCAGTCACTTTTGAATTGTCAGGCCCTGTATGTTCTGTGGTATGTAAATGGTAAAAAATGTGATAGAAATCTAGAAATCTTGCTCGAAAGACAGGAAATTCTCTAACAGATGGTACCCCAGGGGTTGCTATTTAATATGGAGGGACATTCTTACTCCTTTTCTTTGTCCTTCAGGTAGGACATGTCAGTTTAGCGATTGCTCACATTCTACCAGCAACCAGAAAATCCTTTATTACAATATCTGAACACTGTCTCCTATTAGATGATCAAAGTGTGTTACTGTAACATCGTGGCAAAGCTCCAAAAAAGGAGGCTTGGTCGGTTGTTGTCAGGGGGAGCCGAGGATGATCCCAGCGGACGCCACATGGACGACAACCCACCTGGCACCGCCACAGATGCCATCAGAATTAGACAAGCCGCGCTAAAATGGAGGCTGGTGTTGTGTAGCATGTGACTGACCTTTAAAGATGATTAAATCTGGCAGCCACACAATGTGCTCTGCTTTTTCTGTAATCTATATACCTCCGCCTCAGTATGTACTCGCTACGCTCACCCTTCATTTCTTCCCCTTACATTCCTAAATCCCCTCTGTTTTCCCATTTTCTCTCTTTCACCAGGTGGGCTGGTGTTTTCCCCTTCTGCCAAAGCAGACACAACAGCACAAACAACACAATATGTACACAAATCCCTGATGGAAAATCCTCCACTAACTTTGGTTGACTCCTGTTTTCTCTGACTTGCCGGTAACACTGCAGCTGGCACATTTATAGCTTGATGGAAATCTATACTGGAAATCCCTTGCAGTATTGTGGTATGCTTCCTTTCAAACGCTGCCCCCTTCCATTTCCTCTTTATCTGTCCCCTGAGACCGATTTCCCTGCTTCCGTTGTGCTTTTCCCCACAACGACCTCACATTTGTCTCCTATTTCTACATCTCTGTCTCTCTCTGTGAGGCGATTATCCCCTCCCTCCGTTTTGTTCCTGGCATGATTTGTTTATAGCTTAGTCAAACTTAAGATCGCTTACTCCCTCTTGACTGAACTTTAGCATCTCCCCTGTGATGCCGGTCGCCTCGGCTCCGTCTTTCTTGCTTATCTCTCCTCTATTTTCCTTCTGTTTTTGCCTATATCAGCATTTTTCTCGCCTCAAGTGGGGCCTTAACCTTTACTGATGTTGCCGCTCCTTTAAAGTAAGTTCTTTAAGAGAAGGACGTTCTACCTGTGTTGCCATTTTATCTTGGAGAGCTAAAGGGAAACAGCTATACACCAATACAGCAACCATGCAAAAATATAACCATAGTCGAGCTCCGTGTTTAGTTTTTCTGATTCCGATCCTGATTAATTTTATCTCTGAATTTATTTGTGCTCTAAGCTTCGGCTTCTTGAGATAACGCACCTTCGCTCGATAACATTAAGCAGCAAGCCGGTATTATTAGAGGATTTTCCGTAGAGGAATTAACACAGCTGATCAGCCAGGGAGCTGAGATCTCATTCAGTTCATTTAATTCAATCATTTAATTAGTTTTCTATGTGTAATTGCCACAACTGTCACGGGACTGTGCAGGATCTGCACTCATTTGTTTTGATGTGGCATTTCATTAGGGCACCTCCATCCTTTCAACCAGCCAGTCTCTCACATTTTGCCTTTTTGTTTGTTTGTTTAAAGCACTATTTCTTTTCTCTTTCTCAGTTTCTTCCAACTTCCCCAGTTTGTTCCTCACCCAGGTGTATTTATTTCTGTTCCAGTGATGGATTTAAATACCTTCCCTCCATCTCTCCACCGTCACCTCTTTGCTTTTTCCTTGAGGACTATTTAAACCCACCTCTTCTCCTCGCTGTCTGTCAGTCCGTCTCCTTCCATCCATCCTTCTTTCATCTCAATCTCTCCCAAGGTGATTTGGGTTGGGCCCATCTCCTATCTTCCCCCTTCTCCCTCAGTCCCCCTCCTCAAATCTCGGAGGCCTCGTTCCCACGTTAGACTCCACCCGTTCCTCGCATCTGACTCTATCCTTCACTCCGACTATTAGTTTCTCCTCCCCATCCATCTTTTTTACATTCACCCTTGGCTGCCGTCTTCCTTACTTTCTCTCGATCCTTCTGATTATAGCCACACGTGTTTTTTGTCTCACATTTCCAGTCATCTTTCCATCTGTATGTCCTCCCTGCTTTCTCACTGTCATATGGTTAGCTCCCTTTCCCCCTTCTCAATATCACACACAGCTTAATGCCTTCTTTATCATATCCGGGGAAACCGTATTCAATCCCTGCATTAGTGCCAACTGAAATAAAAAAATAAAAAAAACTAACTCACACATAATGCCAGGATGGCTGTCCCTACTCAACCTACCCTCTCTTATTGCATCTTCTTCTCAGTGTTTCAGCCACTGTTTTGCTGTGGCAATAACCCCATACATAAATGTTTCATCAGTCTGTGCTTGTAAATTCAGAGGCAGTAAACTCTGAATGTGTGCAGACATAATTCATGAACAGCGCAGTAGTATTCTACATGTAAGTACACCGAGTCACTCAAACCACAATGTAATAAACTGCATTCTGCATCAACCCATCTCACACTTAATAACTCTTCATCTTCAAACATTCCTTTTCTCCTCATCTTGATGTTAATTTTTAATTGTATCACAGTTTCACAGCGTGATGCATTATTTTTAATGCAAACAGGAAAAAAGGTGTGTTCTGCAGAAACTGTGCCTCTGATTTTGTTTTTCCTTCTGATGTTTTTGGCTTTCTTTTGGCTGCTACAGTAGTAGAGCTCTACGTTCTTTCCTTTTGCCAGGCCCACAGCTACATTACATAACTTGGCTCGCAGCGACGCATAGAAATGGTGTGGCAAAATTTGCCAGCTTTGCAAACACTTTCTTAGGCACGCAGATTAGTTTTTCACCTCGTGCTTTTTTCCATAGCTGCACCCTGTACTTACAAGGCAGGGTGCGGAGGTGGTTTCTTAAATAATTTGTGGTGGCACGGAGAACGTTGTAGCCCTTAACCTCAAATCCAGTCTTTCTAAGTGTTGATCTGCCTCTGAGAGCGTGGAGAGTAAACACGGACTGTGAAGTGTGAGGGAATCTCATTTTAAATTAAAATGACATGACTTACTGAAGATTAAATGTTGCTTCAGAATAAATACATCTCCTATCAAGATTCTGTGCTACTTTATGTTGACGTAGATGTGGCCAAAAGATCATACATCACAAGAAAGTTGTGTATATGGTTGCCTAGATACAAAGTCCGCCACTTCAATTCAAGGCTGAAGCCCAATTCACACATCTCTGCATCCATTCTTCATTCAGTTTTTATTCTGAATGTTCTGACCAGAAGTGGCGATTCGTATTTCGCTTGCTGTGTTTCCAGCCAGTTAAACACTATTGACCCCAACAGAGCTCCTATCAGAGAGCGCAGAGCCACAGTGATGTTCAGCTTCTTTACTCAGGAGAAAAGGGGATATTAACATGATTCTGGATGGTTCTCTGCTGCACGGATACACAGTAGTGGTAGTGTCTAAAACACCCAGAAGGGAACATGAGAGCAGCCTCCTGTTAAGTTGCAACATTTATAACTCCGACAATGTGCTGCCAGACGTTAGTAAATTACTGCCCTCAAATGCACAGCCTCAGCTAACCCTGCATATCGCAACAAACTTAGCAAGAACGACAGCATAAAATGCACAGTATTGCTGCACACAACTACATTCACAGTACACAGTTCACAGCAACTATTCTTTCAGGATCTTCGTCCGTTGGCTGCAAATTGTTTTCTCTTTGCAGAACAAGTTAAACCTCCAAGATGCAAAGAGAGCGCTATCCTAATTCTCATACAGCCAGTAATGGTTTTAGTTAGTTCAGGCGTAGTAGGAAAATTTGGCCAACTCCATTATGTATTTATTTAAACACATGATTTGTAGGATTTCTCTAAACAGCAGATTTACCAAATTAAAATCGCCCACGATCTAAGATCATCAGATCATCCCCTGTGTAGACTTATGTTGCATTCAGAGTCAGACACTGTTTACTAGCCTCTAGATGTTTTCATGTTCGTGGACACACTGTGCCAAATTGTACAAAATCCGCTTTATTCCCACAATGTTCTTCCTCTTGTCCTCCCGTTCGGCACTCATCTATATGCGCCGACTATCCACCTGTTGGGTTTTAGTGTCATACAGCGATGGAGATAAATTATTAACTACCTTCGCCCCTCTATCCCTTCATCTGTCTCCACATTCATCTTTCCCTTGAGCTACCTGCCTGTCCATGTTCAAGATGAACAGTTTGACTGCTGAGGTGTCACACTGTAATGGATAAATATTTAAGAGGGTTTTGCATGAAAACAGGATTCACCTTAAGAGGGAGAATGTCACTGGCGAAAATGCAAAAAGTGGCTTGTAGCTGCATACAGAGGAGAAGCTGATAACAACCTATTCGCAATTACCTAAGCTCCTGTTAAAGCAACATTTCCGAGACAGAAATTGTTTGCAGAAGGAGGAAAGTGTAAACAAATTTTGACTGACCTGTAGATGAGGGTTTCGTCGGCGGTGCAGTTGTACTGTATCTGATACATCCAGACAACGTAAGCTGTAGACAAACTCCCCAAATCCCATCGGACCTGAGCCGAGGTTGATGTCACTCCCTGTACTCCAACCATCCTTCCTTCCACCTCGTCCCCCTCGTCGTCCTCCATGCTTCCTCCGTCAGCCCTCTCCACCTCGGAGGCCCTCCCACTGTCGCCCTCATCCTCTTCCCCTCCACTTTTTCTCTCGTCCTCCGTCTCTCCTCCACGTCCCACGCCGTTGTTAATCCCTCCGTTTTTCCCCGTGCTGATATCCGAAGAGCCCGGATCGGTCCGTAAAATCCCATTGGTCACGTTCCTATTGTTCTGGGTGTTAACATTGTTGCTCCCCGTGTTTCCACCTACTCCACCTCGGTGAGGCAGGGGGATGATTTTCAGGTCCACTGTGGCGGTTGCTTCGCCGGCTGCGTTAATTGCGATACATGTGTACGCCCCGTCATCCCGGGCAACCGTTACCAAAATATCCAGGGTCCCGTTGCTGAAGGAGCTGGTCCGGGATGAGTTTGCGATGATGCGATCATCTGGCGACACCCAGTGAACCACGGGCTCCGGGTCACCGATGGCTCTGCATTTTAATGTGGCTCTCTGGCCCTCCAGCACCCACAGCTTGTGGGTGTGACGGGTGATGAGAGGAGGTTCACATGTAAACTCCTCCTCAGGAATCGACCAGAAATATCTGCAGAACAAAGAGAGGGAAGAAGAGTGAAGCTAAGAGGAGAGAGTGAGAGAGGGGTGGAGCAGAATCACCTTTTTAGGCTAAGTACCGGAATTCATCTTGTTCTATGCCTCATAGGTGGGGTTAGGAGATTAATGAAGTATATTAACCTTAAGATCTGTGCACTCTCGTCTGTCAATTTAAAGGTAAGATCAATTTGAACAGTTTCCCCCTGCTACTCTTTAGAAAACAGGACTAAACAAAGAGTAATTAATGATGACAGCAGTGGCAGATGACAACAGCAGATGCTCATTTTCCTCCTCAATCATTCGTTTCCGTCGCATTATTTTGACTAGACTAGAAATTCCTGGGAGAGAGATAGTCAGCGGTTTCAGAAAAAGGACAAAATATCACACCAGTGTTTCAATACTCAGCCCTCTTGACCTCTGTGTTCTGTGACTTTTTACTCCACTTCACAAAATGTGAGGCCCTTAATTGGATATGTACTAAAACAGGTCTGGAGTTACAACTTGTAGAACAAATTGGCTTTAAAACTGGGTAATGGTGAGATAGTCGATTCGAATCAACACATTTTAAACCTTGATAACATTTACCTTCCAGCCAGGTGAGCAGGAGTTGCACACGTCTCCATGTCGTCTGAACGGATCAGTCGCCTCAACCAAAGCAGCTCGCAGTTGCAGTGCAGCGGGTTCCCCCCAAAATTCAAGCTAATGACAGCATTGTAGGGCGTGGGACTTATTGCACCTGTTTGAGACCTGGAAATATAGTAAAAAAAAATATTCAGTTCACACATTTGTATGCCTAATGCATTGAAAGGTTATTAAATGCAACATTAATGATAATTTTAACTCGTATATGGAAATTAGTTCATTCTGAGTGAACTCTACAGCCCTCATTATGTACAGTTAGAAATCTAAGCATGGTAATGAGCACTTTCAGCACCAAAGTCCACATCACAGAACTATCTTGTTAACATTTTTATCAACATTATTTTTACTCCGATTCAAGGTTGAGCTTCTTGGTAATTTTGTCCCATTTTGCAAAATTGCAGCAACTCAAAGGAAGGAGTTTAATAGCATGTGAGCAGCTTTTAGTATAAAGTAAGATGTTGGCATCTGCTAGTTTATAAGAACTTGCTGCTGAGAAATAAGAGAAGCAAGTGATTTTGAAGATGATCAAAAAGAGCAGCCAACTCAGGTGCAATTACGTGGTGTTATTCTAGGTATCTTGAAGTGAACTGGAAGAATAGGGAATATCAAAGGACACAAGGCTTCAATAAATCTACTTTCTAATAAAGTTCCTGGAAAATAGTTCAAAATATTGTAGCTGTAATACCACATACTGTATAAAGAAATGCAGCAGTGGTCCAATTTTCATTAGAAAAGAAAATATAATCTTAACAATTTGACTGACAAGTTTAATTTTTGCAAAATATACATGAATTTCAGCAAATCTTAGTATTTGGTTTCACCAAGAAGTTAAAAACCTGCTAACTCATGTTTCCCCAGCATGATCTGACAATCTTCCAAACAATCTTCAATTAACTTAAACTTTATTATTTCTTTCTTCTTTTTAAACAGAAGTGATCATTTTTATGTAGCATGCAGCGACAGCAGGAGGCTGCGGGAGAACATCGAATTATACTGAGAAAGGGAACAGGTGGCACAGCACAGAATAACAATGGGGAAAAATGAAAGTAGAAGAGACAGAGGCAGTCGAATGCTGCTATATAGAGCACAGCTCGCATGGCTACATAAAGATAAAAGCACAGGTGGGTAAATTCAAAAGGCAGTGTCTTGTAAAGCTTTCTGCAGTGCATTCAGCATGAACTATAATGGAAAAAAAATTATACTGAAAGAGAAGAAAAAATAATAATGTAAAGAATGGCAGACTGTTTATGGAAGCAATCAGGTTTGACTTTACATTAGCGTGCTTGGAGTGTTGTGCATGAAATAAACTAAAAAAGTTAAGTTGAAAGTATAACCAAAGTGATAATTTGACTTGAAATATTAATTTGCGTTTTGACAGCTAATTCCAGCTCAGTTTGTGGTTTATGATACCACATCAGTGGTAGCTGGCAGCGCATTTACTTGACAATATGTTTGCCTAGTTTTCATCTGGGACATTTAAGTAAAATTTTTAAATAATTTTTATATCTTCCAGGCTCTTTGAGTGTACGTCCGTTGTCATCTTTGTGCATGGGTATTATTATTGCAGGTGTTATTATAAATTGAAAAATCTCAGTGTCCATGTCTCTTTGCTCTGCAGTGTCACAACAGACGTTAATGTTACTTGTTCACTAAAATCCTGTTTACTGTCTGGGCTCAGCTTGACAAGAGACGCTAAATGGTTGGAAAACATTAATGCATTTATCCAACAGTTTGTTTTTTTCTCTTGTGGAAGCTTTAGATGGAGAAGCCATCATTAATCCTGCAACTGACTCACTCCATCTGACAGCGACATGAAAGCTCTCTGCCTGAAAGTAATGCTAATGTTATGTCTACTGAGCTGCATTAGCGCTGTTGGATTAGCTTACCTTTCTATAAAGTTTGGCCTTGATGCTTGTAGTTTGTCTCTGTTGTATTTCTTTCCATTGTCAGATAACAATACTGACTGATACACAGCATTACTGAATGAAAGGAGCTTCTTATTAACAGCAGTGCAACTAGTCAACTGGACAAATATACTGAACAAGAGATTTTCTGGCAGCAGAGGAAACTTTTACTGATCATTAGCTGCAGTTTCTGACTCTGCATATGCTGCAGATCACCGAATAAGACATTGCATTAAAGCAGTAATCAGTTCATTTGTCCATTTTGGGTATTATTGTGCAGTTTTTACACATTGACAAACAATCGAGAGCATTTGTTTTTTTTTCACCATGAAAAACAGGCGGTCAGTGCATGTTTTGCAGCATGGTTTTGTGTGTGAAACAAGTCACTGCTTTAAAAAATGGGAAAAAAACAGCAGAACAGATGACTTGGTTTCTTCCATTGTACCAGCTGCTTCCCATGTTCCAGCCAGTGGACTGCTAAGAGTGACATAGTTTATAGTGGAGCATGCATACTGCACATATGGTTAATTAAAAAGCAAAGTAAATAGTGACTAAAAATTTTCCACTGTCTGTGCACTCACATCGCGTGCCAGAGCGCCCCCTTTTAAAAACCACATCGGTGGCTCTGTGGCAGTGTTGTCTGCCGCAGATTATTTCCACTAAGCCACTTCTTAGAGAAACATAAAAGACGAAAGCTTAAGTGCTACCTTGCAAAGAGAGGATCAGGAGGCAGCGTTCGGAGCCTGTTGGAGGTCATATCCAGCCTCGCGAGCTTATACAGCTCTCCAAAAACTCCTTCGGCTATATGGTCGATCAGGTTGTGGTCCAGGTTCAGAGTGTGCAAGCTGGCCATGTTCTGAATTGACTCCCACGGCACCCTGCAGCGAGAAAATAGAAGAATATTTAGAGTGATTAATATGCGATTAATAGAATTAGCAAACTTTGCGCTCATTGGACAAATGAGAAATGAGGGAATTATCTGTTAAAAGCAATAGCAGCTGTGAAGACTCAGCCAGCTCAGAGATTCAGCCCTCTGATGGTTTGTGTCCCCTGTGGACGCAGTGACACAGGATAAGACGTTAACCTGATTAAAGCATGAGAGTACCACTATTAGATCAGTCATAGTTCATTCCTTATGTTCCGAGCACTTTATGTCCCTCTTAGGAGAACGTGAATAAGCAAAGACTAATTAATGGTGACAGCAATGACAGACAACAACAACAGATGCTCATTTTCCTTCTCAATCCTTTGCTTTTTCTGGTTTTCATGAGTCCCATCTGTGACCCGTTGTTGTAGTCATTTAGTATTCCTTAAGTGCAGTCATTCACTGTTTTAGACCAATTAGTGAGTGAAAACTAAAAAATAGGAGCTGACAAAATAGGAAAAACGTCAAGTATCTGTTTTTGGAGGCACAGTGTTGATTTTGCCTTTTTGTTTTGTGTCTTTATCTTTAACACAGTGTATGTGTGACAGGAGTTAAATCTGCTTTGCATCACTTGAAGACACTCAATGCTGAGCACAAAAAGAACGAGGCACCACTTGTCATCACACAATAGCATGTACATTTCAAAGCAGAGAACATATTGCTTTACATAATGAACGGAATGGAATTGCTTATTTCAAAACCAAGGTTTAGAAAAAAATGGTTCCAGCAGATGATCACTATATTTTTCTGTGCAGTAAATTGTCTTTATACAGAAGAAGTACTGGGCATGATTACTTCCACTGTGTTTTTGGTTTGGATTATGAAGAGATAAATGAATGAAGCAGGATATTGTAGCATAGACTAAAACAATTAATGTATTTTAACAGTTTGTAGCAGTATTTCTTTTTACAGTTTACTGTTATTTTATGGACTTTCCCTGGGGTTTTTTAATTGCAGATAATAACTAGTAAAATAACAGGACATGGTACAAAGATAACATGGTAAGTAAAAGTATTGACTGATTTGTTCTTTTACAACATTTGACTGCAAAAAATGCCATTATTTTACAGACATTTGCCATCATTGTCACAGTTTTTAGTTGTCTTAACATGATCATTCCACTGTTTTTTGCTGTATTTTTTCTGGCGTCCATGCTGCCAGATTTTTCACTTTATTTTGTTTGTTTGCTGCAGTGTAGATTTGATATGCTTTAAAGTACTGATCACACTTGTCTTTATTTTGTTACATTAATCCTACCTTAAGACCTTAATACATAGCAGGAGTCAGATTTAGGCAGTGCAGAAGGGTTTTCTAACAGATAGTAATCTATTTCGGCACTTCCCCTCCTTGCTGCTTTGCTCAGTGCCAGTGTCCCAAAAAAGTAAATGCATGAAGTCAGTTCAGGTTCTCAGAGTTGCTTTGAAAGTGAGTATTTTAACAAATCTAACACTGAATAACAATTGGGCCTCCCCACCTAGAGTTCTCATTTCACATAACCTGTATCCGGTGTTGAACATTTTTAAAGCTTGATAAGAATCTATGATGCAGAAACTCTGTCAGTGGATACTCCTCAGTAACCGGCAAGAAAAGGGCAAACAGCAGTTGCTAATGTATGCATCATTAAAACTCTGCACTTTTCTTATGGTTTGGTGAAGGTTGGAGAAAGGCCAGAGAAGCTCCTGTAGAGGAGACAAATGAAACATCTTAATCAGAACCGACAGCCAAATGCTGCTGAATTCATCAGCATAGTGGGACACTATAAAGAGGAGAATAGGAGACTCATAGAGACTATCATCATTGTTCTGACTTATTATTTAGTCCAGAGGAACGGATAGTGATGCTGTAAGAATCTCCATTGTCCTAGCTGAGCAGAATAAGACACTGTGCGCTCAGGTATGAACCATATAGGATAGTTATAGCAGTGTACACTCATTCACAGTGGCAGGAGCTCAGGCGTGCCCTTTTTAAATTGTAACCAAATCGAAGTCAAAGAAAATTAGAACCTCATCAAAATTGATTCATTTTCCCTGAGCTTTTAGTCCTCTCTTTGTAGCCTCAGCAGTTTGAGCCGGTAGCACTTCATTGTCTTTGCTGACTCTTATGTGATCAGACAAGCTGTTTCCACTGTGCCTTGAAATTTTGGGAGCTGAGTTGTGTCTGCAGCTTTTACACTCGAGACCGAAACCTGAGCGCTGGAGGACTGTGCAGCGTGTTTCTACTTAACGAAGCAGATTGTGTGAATGCACAGTGCAAGTGGGGAGATTAGAACAGAACAAAAGCTTTACCTCCTGAGGTTATTGTAGGACATGTCGAGGTCTTCCAGTGTGAGTAAGAAGTCGTCAAAAGCCTGAACCGAGACTTTGATAAGCTGGTTGTTGTTGACAATCAGGTGTTGCAGATTGACCAAACCTGCGAGGTCCCTGGGTCCAACAGTTGTCAAGCGATTACCTGGACAAAATAGTAAATACATACCACTTTAAATTCAACTGATTCCAGATTTCCAAGTAGTTTAAGTCAATTACTTCAATTAGGGATAGACTGATAATTGGCCTGGCCGATTGTGGTGGCCGATATTTGGCATTTTCCTGATTTTCGGTGTCGTTATTTTTATTGGCCGATTATTGATAAATTCAATGTGCTTCTTCAGGTCTGATGCAGCCTCCTCTCTCTGTCTGTCGTCACTCTGTGGTCTCAGAAATTTCTCTCAAGCAGAGACTGTAAAAACTGAACAAGAAACACAAGCTGTTGCCACAAACCAGGAACTTTCACATTGGCTAAGGCTATGCTCATGGCTAGCGGCTACGGTAGAAGGAAGCCACAAATTACCCTGAAACAGAGTCTGGAAAACAATAATTAGTAATGATTTAAGATCTGGACTTGAGTGGGCAATAAAAGACGTAACAGCAGGAGACAAACTGATCAATCTTCGTCGATCTCACATAAACAGAGGAGAACGTCCTGATTTATTCACTCCTATTTCTATTTTACATATTCAGTTATAGTCACCCTTATTAATGAAGAAGCCTAGTTATGACGATTCCTGCCATCACTTGCTGTTAAAACATTACATTCAATGCATATTGGTCCAAAATATTGGTTATTGCCCTTTCTCGATTACCAATAATCGGCACCGGCATCAGCCCTGAAAAACCCATATCAGTCGATCCCTAAATACAATGACTGCTCACCGTCCAGATGCAAAGAGCGCAAACTCTCCAGGTCACCGAAGGCCATTGGTCGGATAAGGTGGATGGTGTTCCTCGACAGAGTCAAATCAACCAATCCGGTCATGTTGACAAAGTCATTTCCGCCCACTTCCGTTATAAAGTTGTCGGCCAGTCGCAGCTCCACCGTGCGGCGGTCAACGTGCGGCGGGACGAACAGGAGGCCTTTGTCGGCGCAGAGCGTGCTGAGCGACTCCGAGAGGTTTCGACAGACGCAGTGGAAAGGACAGGCCGAGACCACGCCCCACGTCTCCCCTGCTCCAATCAGAGAAGGCAGCAGGCAGCATGTGACCAGCGTCAGCCAGTGAAACACCGGGAAAGGGACGGAGTCTGGGAGGGTCCTCTTTGTCGCCCGGGGGCAGGCGCAGTGGACGAGGTGGGATGAGGAGGGCAAAGATGAGACCAGAAGAGGGGGGAGAAGAGACAGAGAGAGGGTGGATGGAGGGAGAATGGAGGGGGAGGTGGAGCCTGCTGCTCGCTGCTCGGGGTGGAGGTGTGTGTGGGGCGGGTGTTTCTGTCTGCGGGGATGGAGGGGTGGGGGGACAGGCATGGTAGAACGCCTGGCTATCCACAGACCTGGAGGGAGAAGGAAGGGGAAACATTAGTTTTTACACTCCACCCTGGTCAGACATTGTTTTAGTGCAGATCTCTGAAGTGTGTTTTAGTGTCTGGCTTCCTGTCTTCCACCTACTCTGACCAGACAGAAAGCTTGTTCTACACACATGCATACTTGTGTGGGCCAAGGCCTCTTAAATAAGCACCACTCTGCACGAATGCCCACTTGGTGCTTCATAAAAAAAACCTGAGAAATGGTTGACGCCCCTGCACTTTTTTCACTTCACCTCTTACATACACACTTGGAAGCACGCACCACTACAGCTCATCGCCTAGCAACAACATCCCAAATGACTGAACACAGCCAGTCCCCATAGTAACAGTTACCTAGAAACCTGTAAGAGCAGATTAGACAAGTGTTCTATCACAGGACGCTTTCCTAAGACCGAGGGTCAGCGAATCATATCGAGTCATCAGCCTTGATTTCAAACAGCAATGTAGGTCTCGGTAAGCACATACGAGGAAATCTGCCAGTAAACACGCTTTGTGGTGATGATAAGGTAAAGAAATGAGTCACTGCTACTGATTGGCATGCATAATAGTTGTTATAGCAACTGTAACCTAGATACAGAGAGAGTGACAGGGATTGTTGATAACAGTCGCAGAGAGAGAAGAGAGGAGAGAAAAGCTGGTGAGTCAGAGACAGAAAGTAACATCGCTGGAGAAAGATGGGATATTTTTACTCGGAGCGATCTATAGAACCTGGAGCGGTGTGATTATATAGCGAGACATAATATATGCAACCTAATACTTTGAGTAACAGGCGGGCACAACCATATATCACGCCGACTTCACAGGTTGACACAAATTGCTCCTTGATATTTTCCATTAGATCCTAGCTTTGCTCTGTCTGCATGAAGAGGGTTTACCATCCAGCTCAAGTGTTGAGGCAGCATCAATATAAAAAACAGTACTGGTTCGCTTTGGTCTACTTCCACGATATTTTAAAGCCTTCGCTCCACGTTAAAAGTGATAAGAAACCCAGTGTCTGAAATGATTATACTTTATATCTCCTAAATGTTCTCACTTAAAGCAAAGAGAAGGATTGAAATAAGCAGTATTCCTCTTAGATGATGGGAACAGATTACATATGGATTACTTTAGGGCTCCGATGAATGGTGTCATTATTCCCTTAATGTCATGCATTTCCTTTTTGAAACAAGATGTTTGGGGCAGAACATTAAACCGATGGCGTATTAGTTATTGAGAGAAATGCAGTTTGGCTTGATGGGATGGGCCGAAGGACAAGTTTGTGCCCATTTAAAGCAGCGTTAACAGGCTGCGACGACTGAGGCATTCACAAAACCTGCTTTTCGTTATAAATTTTTGCTTTTTTGCTGCTTAATTTTAAACAGCCGAGCGCCTCTGGGTCGTTCTAGAAAGCCGTAATGACTGCCAGGTATCTTTTTCCAAAACCTAAAAATATAACTCCAGTGCGCACTCCAGCTTAGCAATGGTACCACAGATAGTTATTTCCTTATGTCTGGTGTCATCAGTTTCAAAAAAAATAAAAAAAGAAGCGCTTGCAACGAGGGAGGTTGGGGGAGTGTGTGGGGGACAAAGTCACGAATGCCTGCAGTGACAGCCAGTCCCCAGGGCAGTCGATGTTGGAAGTCGACTGCTCCTGAGCTCCTGTGGAGGCATGCATACTAAAATGTTAAAATACTCCAGCAAAGTGAAATGTTGCTTCAAAATGTGTCTAGTTGGCAGAGGTGGAGCTCGATCAGCTTATCCTGCTCTGTGCTAATGCTTGTTGGTCAGACCTTTGTCTTCTTTATTTATCGGTTCCCTCTTTTGTACTCTCTCTTTTGCTTTCTTACTCATGTAATCCCTCTCCATGCTTGTCTCTCTCTTTAATTTCCACCTTTTTCTTCACATCTTTCTCCTTTTATAATCCCTACCTCTACCTTCAACTCTCCTCGTCTTCCTCCATCGTTTCCTCGCCTTCCATCCTTCTACCTGCCCTGCTCTCCTCTGTATTTTTATCTCCTCTCTCCATCCTTGCTCACCTTCCATCTTGTAACCCTTTATGCCTCTGGCGGCTCTGTAAATTTCCACATTTTCTTTCTTTATGTCTCATTCCCTCTCTTTCTCTCCCTCCGTCTTGTCTGCCCTTGAGGCAACCCGAGTACGACAATGTTATCAGTCACAGCTCTTCCTCGCCACCTTCTCCACCACCTCTGCCTCTTGTCTTTTTTGTCTCGTCTCCCCATCGCTTGCTGACTCTGCTGCCCTCTACGTCCCCTTGCCTCTTCTGTTCCCACTTTCAGCCACAATCTATGCACGCGAATGCCCACACATGATTTTATTGTGCTCTGGAACTCTTTCCCTGCTTCATTTATCTAACTTTCTCACCCATCTTTCCTCCATCTGCCTTATCTCTCGATTTCTCCCCGCCATCATTTTTCTCCCTTTACCTCTTCCTCACTCTTTTCTCACTTCTGCATCTCTGCTCTCCCTCTATTAGGGAGGAGATCTCATTTGCAGCGAGGGCAGTGCAGTATTGAAGCTTTCTGACACACACACAAGTTGGATGTAACCGATCCGTTCACTTAGTGATCGATCTGACCCGGAGAGATGGATGGCGCCCTGTCCCATTCATTTACACTCATCCTTTTGCTCTGTCGTTCTCTCTCAATCTTCCACGCTCTCCTTCCATCTTGTGTCTTGTCTTTTCTATTTAAGGGCGGTAATCGTACGGGTAATTGATTATTGCAGGTGTGTAAACTATTTGTTAGTGAGGTCACTTTGCATAGCAAGGCCAGTTTTGACACAGTATCTATTGGCTAGATGTTCGGCTGTTTCATGTAGTGGATCTGATGAATAAATATTAGAAATTTGGGAAAAAAGGCATTGTGAGTCAACATTTTCATGCAAAAAAATATAACAGACAATGTCATACCAGTATTGCTAATGCATCACTGCATTTCTTTTCTGCTTCCAGCCTCAAACCAGATTGTGTAAAAAAACAACAAAATTCTGCTCTTCTTGGCGTATCTGTGAAGTCTTTAGTTACTCAGCTGTGACCAGCAGCCATGTGACAAAGATACAGGGACTTTCCAGGCTGGACTGCAGGCTGTGTTTACACAGAGCAGATAAGAAATTAAAAATGTAAGAAGCCCCCCCCCCCAAATATTTCTAACACCTGTGGGGACTTGAAAAAATGTTGTACATGTCAATTCCAGGTTTTTTCCATTTTTGTAAAAGTAGTTTTTGTGTTTTTATGATTTATGGCATTATAATTGTGTCATACTCTTCCTCTCCTTCTAGCCATGGTTCTGCTTTTCCATGGAGGTGCAGGACTTTATTTTGCAGTGAAAAATGAGCTCACAGTGAGGGAAAATGTGACAAGAGTAAAAAACCACCCAGAAACTGCAGAGTGTTGATGCTAATAAGGTGAATTAAAATGTATTTTTTGTTCTTAGAATGCAAAAATAATAGAATTTAAATGAAAATACCTTATAGTGTGCTTTATATTCTACATTGCCGTTTAAGCAGGGTTTCTTTAGGTCTGCCAAACTTATAGATTGTGTTGATTATTACCATAAATATTTCAGTTTACAAAATGTGATCGGATACTAACAAGTTAGCAGAGCACATATTGCGTAATCAACTGTCAGAAACACAAAGATGATCACGATATACAACTGAGAAAAGCAACAAATCCTCTTATTTGAGAAGCTGCGACCACCATATAATTACTCAGTTGACTGACTTTTCCTTCAGGGTCCTTCAGGTTCATAAACACTTCTCAGATTACATAAAACAAGCCTATAACATGTTGCTGCTTTAATAAATCTTAAACTTTCTATTTCTGTGTTCAGGCATATATGAAATTGCACCACTGCTTTTGCCTATAACAGTATTTATTTGCACTGATCCAGGTTACTGTACTTACATTTTTAATCTGGATTTTTCCTTATCTTCTTTACCTGCCTCTTTGGTCTGTTTTTTATGTTTCTTCACCACTAGAACAGCCCCTCTCAGGACCAATAAATTCTTTCCTTACACATTGTACCGATGCAGCATAAAGGTGAATTACTGTATATGTGTGTTTTTCACATTACCTAATATTAGCTAGTTGCAGTATCAACACCTAATGTATGTGTTTGTAGGTGCTGACTCCCACCACGCCGCTCTAACGAGTGTGTGTTCCTGTTTATGAATTAATGTGACATTTTTCTGCACTTAGAAAACCTTCACTTGCTCTTAAGACTTTGCTGCTGAATTTGCAATAAGGCGTGAACACACAGTTATGAGTCCACACATACACACACACGCACACACAATCCCTCACTCAAAAGCAGCAGGCCTCATGGTGCTGCAAAAAGGCCAAAAGCCATTTTGGTATCAAGCTTGTTTGACACTTTCTGGGGGGAAAAACAATAAAGGGAGGTAGTCGATAAAAAATTGATGATTGAGAGACAAATCGCAGCGGAGAAGAGAACAAAGGACATCAGACAAAAGAGGGAGATTAAAACCAAAGTGTATTTTCATGTGAAAGTACATGTGCTTTCTGCTAGGTGTTTGTGATTTGAGCTCCGAGGCATGTGCACCGTATCAGCGTCCACAGCAGCTTTGCTTTCTTTCCTTTTTTTGTTGTTTACCTTTCCTTTGTGTCCTTTTTTTTCTTTTATTCCCTCTATTTTGGGGAAATCTCTTGCTACGCTACCCTACGTGAACCTTTCGCCCTCCAGAGAGCAAGAAAACCGACTGGTGGAGAGAGCAGAGAGGCGAGCGAGAACATAAGCTAAAAGCGTCTGTGGAAGGAACTACTCAGTACAACCAGTGTTGGAGCACGGCTCAGTGCTGCAAGGCTGAACCCAGCCTCACCCGAACTTCCAAAAGTTTTTGTTCCAACACCCACCACAGCCCCAGGAGGGTGCAGCTTCTTTTAGGGAGGCCAACCCCAGCTAACTATGTGGCAGCTAATAGATTTCAGACGATGAGTTTCCATTAACCGGGTGTTTTGGGTGATACTTGTGAACCCAAACTTGTGCAATTAAGATAAGCTTCAGGCACGACTTTAAAAGCTCTATGGCACTGTTTTATTCTTAGTATTTAATTCTCAGTGGGTCAGTATAAATGTCAGGGCCTCTTAAATGCCAGCCACAATTATTAATGTTAATAAACCCCATGTGTGTGTGTATTTGCATGTATATTTCCAAATCTGCATATTGGCACGTGCTTTTATGCATCCACTCTGGCACCCGCAAATGCCATTAGCCCATAATCGACTTAAATCGACTTAGGGAATGTTGCAGTGTTTATAAACAAGGGGATTTGTATTAGCTCTCAAAAGCCACTTATCACAAGCCCAGTAATCCACAGATCTGATTGGACTGTGCATCAAAAGGCCTCAGTCGCCAACAGCCAGACATCACGAAGAGGTTAACGTTTCGACTAAAAAGCCTCCGAAAGTTGACGGTAGAAATGAATAAAAATGCGCCCCCCCCCAAAAAAAAATGTCCAGCAATGTCGCTTATGTGCACTTGAGCTCCGCTGCATTGTTTGATCCTAAAATACATACAAGTTTCCACTACAACAAATGCAGGGATCAAATATGGAGGCAGCCTTTTATACACACACACACAAATTCTTTCAATCACACTGAGGCTTTCTAGCGTGCACTCTTACTCATAATCCAGGCCCTTGATATTAGGTGAGCACTTGCATAGAGAAACAACCGCGAGCATACCAAAACAGTCTTCCCACACAATCATAATTATAGGGAGGCCGACACATAGACACACACTCTCTCTAGGCAAAGAACAAAAGAACGCCCACATAGCCTCTTCTTGCGGCAGTCGTGTGTACTGTAAGCCCACTCATCCTTTTGATACTATCGCTCCTCTGTCATCCCTATGTCGTTTTCTGTCCTCTTTAGTCAACCAGGATGTATAGAAAAGCTCAGGGAATGGGGTAAAAGTATTAGATATGGAAGCAGAAGCAGCAAATGCGAGTTGTAAGGAGAGGCTAACGGAGAGAAAATGGGAGAGGAGTGCATAAGATGGAGGAGGGAAAGGGTGCAAGATTGGAGGAAAATGAAAGCATTACTGTGAAGAGCTGAGAGGAGCGAACAGTTTGAGGAAGATGAGAGGGGGGAAAAGAGGGACGAAGAGTCAGAGTGTATGAATGTGTGTCGTTAAGCGGATGGGCAGAGAAATATGTAAAGGCGATAAACGGGTGAAGGCCACCATCCATCACTGTCAGAGAGAGGGATGAGGGAGGGAAGACTGGATTTGATTAGGAGAAGGGAGAGCTGGGTTGAAAGTGATGGTGGGAGAAGCAGGAAAACAGCAGAGAAAAGAGGGAACTGGTCGACAAAATAAGCTGTAACTGATTAGCTGGGAACATTCAACACGAACGTCATTGTTGCGAAAGTTTTTTTTTTTTTGGCAGAGGTTAGAAACTGAAAAGTAATAGTTAAGTGTGAGATAACGAGGAGCTGTGAAGCTTTCTGACCCGTATTGTTGCAGTATGGTGTGAAAACGTTCAATATTTGTGCAAATATGACTCTAAAATCTCAACGCAGATACAAAAATGGCACATATTGATTGTTGCATAAACACAAACTTTGCTGAAGTTTGTCACGATTGGTGAGATTTTGAGTTTGATAAGGAAGCAGCTGGTCGGAGAATATGGACTGGATTTTCAATAGTAGGAACATTTTTGGTTTATAGCCCAGCTGATAATGGATGTAATGGAGATACTGTTTCTAAATGGCCAATTTTAAAGCTTCTGTACTGGGATTTTTTATTAGTTATTAGCCAAAATGCTGCAAATAACTGCAATAGGTTGAGGAACGTTGCAAAATTGAACTCCATCCTGTGTTTCAGTGACATGAAGTAGTAGAATCCCTGCACTGGCTATCTGTTAAACACATAATTGATCTTTAGGTGCTTTTATTTGTGTATAAATCCATGCATAGGTTGGCACTTTAGTACATTTCAAACCTTCTCTGCCCCTTCAATTCTCTTAGATACTCCGAACAGCTGCTGGTAACATTAATTGATTAAGGGTCAATTTAATGTTCTGCCTCCATTGTTACTTTAGATTCACATGTTTTCAATGGCTTCTGGTTGCTCTTAGTTGTCTTAATATTTTAGTATTTTATATCAATGCTATTTTACCAATTTGTTTTCATGTTTCCTGTCTTGCTTTTTGGCACTTATTTTTTGTTGCTGCTTGTCTTATATCATGTACAGTACTTTGATCAAGCCCATCCCCTACAGCATCCCGGCAATTTCTCTGTCTAGCTCTGTTTTGATCAGCACCAAATAACTTTATGTGAGATACCCAGCCCTGCTGACAAGTAGCCGCAGGGAGTTTTAGTGTAGCAGAACAAGATGAAAATAACAAAAATCACCAGTCACTGATGGACACTGTCCCACAATCTGGCACTGACAAAGAAATGTGATAATAAAAGGCTCCGTTTTTCTTATCTGTTTTGGTTCTGTGGCTCTACGAGTCACGTGTCAGTGAATAGTGTGAAAATCAGTAGCTTTCAGACACAGAGTGTAATCCTTGTCTTTTTGTCAAGTGTGGGCTTCTCGAAAAAGAACAAAAAACTGCAAAAGTCAGTCATTAAGTGCTTTATGTGTTCTTCTTCCTCAGTCTGCACAGTCATCTGTTTTTTTTTTGTTTTTTTCCAGCCACATAGACAGCGGCCACTGATAGAAACAGCTTACAGAACCCCTGAGGTGAATAAGAGTGAAAGAATCGAAAGGGGAAATAAGAGAATAGAACAGAAGAGCATTCTCTTTAAAATAAAAAGACAGCAGCGTCCTCACAGCGGGCCTTCAAAATAATACAGCTCTTCTGAAATACTCCACTCAACTAATTCCTCCCAAACCTCTATGTTGTGTTTGAACGGAGGGAAAAAAAGAAACAGCATGTGTTTCTGTGTGGATGGTGAGCAAGTGTCTGTGTAACAGCATGTCGGTATGCATCTGTATGCAACACCCTTTCTCACTAAGTCCTCTTGGAATCCATCCTGTTTGGAAGATTTCAATAATTGCTTCTATTCCGGGAACATTGCAAATATTTTTCAGATTTAAAAAAAAATTTGGTTGCTACCTATGGAGACCTTCCATCTCTGTATCAGTTTTGGAATTTCAACGCTCACATAAAGACCTTGTGTTTGTGTCACCGGGGCACATTTCACAGCTGTAGTGCATAAAAACATTGGAAATTCAGCTTTTATCCTTCTTCAGCGGTCTGAAAAATCAAACGTTGCTCCTTATGTGTTGAAATTGTGGAGACATGAGCGTTTCATTGGCGAGTGCTTTTGGCTACAGCACCTTATCTAAAGGGAAAAGTTCTTAAAAGTATCTATAATCTTTAAACATGGCAACACTTAAGAGAAAAGCAAGCCACTCTGCTTGTTCTCTGCTCATACTGTCTGTTTGGAGTTAAAACATAAGAATATTGGTTGAGGCTTTGAAGTTTGGCTTTTTAAAAGGCTGCCACACTTCACATCAGCTTTGCATAGATAAGCAACCTGGTCTTTAATGAACTTAGAATGCCTTGTTAAAAAAATTGAAGTTTAGAAAGTCATAAAAGTTGAAAAACCGATGTTACCTGGGATTCTTTTGAAGTATGCCTGTTTTAGAGCCAGGCCCCTCTCTCCCTCTCTCTAATGTGTAGAAATGCTGCAGCTGCAAGAAGTGCCTGATTTTGTGAAAACCAGGAGGCACAGTTAACCCACCGGTCTGATTTACCACAGGCTGTGAATTGGTGAACCATGAAGACACTGGACAAGAAAATATCAAGCAGCGAGCCGTAACATTAAGTAGGCCTTGCTCTAGTCCACCTTATGAGTTGAGCAGAATTTTGCACACATCTGTGCACCTCTAGCTTGTTTTTTGTGTGCCCTTTGGTGCCCCAAACATTTGTCTAGCCGTATTTGGGGACTCGAGTGCTGCACATGGGACAAATGTCAAGTCAGTTTTCTTGTAACAAGCTGATTAATTGCAGCTTTTAATTTCTCTTGCTGTTGCATATTCATGATTGATCTCTGATGATAAATTGGACATGAAACAGGCAGATATAAGTATAAACATAAAAAAATATGGACAGCCTGTGAATAAAGCAGTATTTTGCACCTTAGAAACTCATCCCACCTGTCAAACAGCCACATATATCCACAAGTCTCCACTCCAGCTCTCTAACAGTGTTATTAGCATTGTTATAACAGTGGCAGCCAATATCTCGCTCTGCGCTGAGGTTTTGTAATCTTGTTTCCTCTCCTTGGAAAGCCCACACAACTGCACAGCTTGGGGTTTCCATTTTCTGGGAGGTAAATTGAGTTGGCAAACAACAGCGGTGACACTGATTTTCTTTGGCACTTCATTGGCACAGAGGGACAGAGAATGGTTTCGCCATCATCTGATGGGGAAACTCTGATTTGAATATTTAAGTGTGTCCACTACGTGAACTTTTTCTACCTTGAGATCAGGATTTCCACGTTTATAAAAGTGTACCAGCAGAGGCTTGTGTGCTTTTCTTCTCTTTGTAATGCCTCAGTGTCACTCTGACTGCAGAGTAGGATTTCAGCAGTATCTGTTTCAAACATCCTTTTGTCAACGGCAGCAGTAGTTTGATTCTATACATCTAAAGCAGTCTTACAGTTGATATAGCTGAGCAGCCAAAATCACAGGGACAGCTGAGCAAATAAGGGACCAAGTGCTGAAAATAGCTCTGTTACACTGCTGCACCAGGATTCCTTTTTTATTTGGACAGGAATCATTTTTCATTGGTGGACAGCTGTCATATTGCTGCCAGAGAGGCGGCTCAATACTGTTCTGTTTTGATGCTGCCTTACGCCAGATGGCAATAGCATAGTTGCATCTGATTAAATTGCACAGTAACATGGTTTAAGATGGAAGCCAATAAAAGGCTGTAATTAATAGCTGACAGTCTTTGTTTTTGCCACATGCTCCTTTTAAAGCAGATTCCATATTGTGCTGAATGTGAAGGAAGAATTAATCTGAGCATCTGCATGTATTGCCATCCTCTATATACGTGCAAGTCTTTTTCTCAAGAATTCCCCATTATTAAATAACATGGGTGACATGATAAAGTCAGTGAGGTCAGGGAGGGAAAGGATGGATTAAAGGGCACTCAGGTGATTCATCATTGCACTTTAATAATGTTGGGAGCCTCACAAGAGACATTAAAAAAGAAATGTCAGAATTGAAGCAGCAGAGGCTGAGCTGTCTTGACTTTTAGTTTCAGTATGTCTTGTTTTTCAAAATTTGGAAGATCTTTCTACTTCCTGTGGCAAGCAAACTAAACCTCATGTGTAAAGGTGGTGGAATGTTGTTTTATATTTCACCCTTCATGCTATTTTCTTGTGGTTTCAGTGAACATTTATCGTGCATTACTTTGAAATCTACAGGTTATCAGAGTAATGTTGAGGGGTTGACTGATTATCGGATCTGATATTCAGCATTTTTCTGGTTATCGGGATCCTTATTTTTATTAACTGATTACTGATAAGATACACTTATCAGGCATAACATTATGAGCACCTGCCTAATATTGTGTTGGTCCCTGTTATGTGGTCAAAAATGGTCTGAACCATTGGGCATGGACAAGAGGACCTCTCAGGGTGTCCTATGGGGTCTGGCACCAGGACATTGGCAGTGGATCCTTTGGGTGCTCTGGCTTGTGCAGTGGGGCCTCTGTCAATCCAACTTGTTCCACTGCATCCTGTTGATGCTTGATCAGAATGGGGTCTAGGAAGTTTGGAGGTCAAATCAACATCTTGGGCCATTGTCATGTTCCTCAAGATGTTCCTGATTGGTTGATGTTGTTGCCATGTGGTGGGGTGCATTTTCTTGCAGGGGACAGGCCAGTGACATTTGCATGACCAGTTGCATGTTCTGGGACAATGTTTATTTGGGTATCTAAGTCTCATCAACACGGATGTTAAAATCCAAGGTTTTCCAGCAGAACACCACATAG
>OMNN01011867.1:3271-17283 GCA_900302755.1 Chromis chromis
ACCCCGCCTCACCCAGCCGAGGCAGGCACAAGTTGTTTTTCTGCTCGGTTGGCCGTGGCACTTCATCTGTGCGGCTTAATGCTCTTGGCTGCGCAGCCCGAGCTGGAAGCCGGCCAACCCCAGAGAGCTCGGATTTAAAAAGAATTGACCTTTTTAAAAGTGAAGTCAAATTTTCTGTATATGTGAGGGTTCCCTTCACGGAGAATGATAGTCTGGCTTTCAAGTGAAGCGGGCTTTCAGAGGGTTGCGCATGTGATGCCGCGCTTTGAAAGTCACGACCGCTCGCCATGAGATTCTGTGAAGTGTGTCCGCATGCCTCGGCGGCATCGGCAGAAAATGCTCTCATTAAACAGCATCGTTTATCCGTCTCAAGGTATGTTAGAGAAGCTGTGAATGAAGAACACAAGATTCCAAATGGGTGCAGTGTTCACTTGTTCTCCAAATGTTCCGCCCGCCTCATTTCTCCACTCGAGGCCAACGTCCATGGCCATAAAGTCAGTGAGGCATTAATGCAAGTCAAGTACAGAGAGTCTCAGTAAAGATTAGCACAAAGATGCCAATGACCGACATTATTCAATGCATGACTGGTTGACTGCTATTGCGCAAAAACAAATCTTTTTAGGCATTGCACTGAGCGGGGAAATGACACGAGAATTCTCGGACTTATAAGCCTTGTGCGAAGGCTTATGAGTCCTGTGTCTTGTTCAGCAAAAATGAGAGCAGAAATACCCACAGGCCTGTCACAGTTTAATATCACTCTGTCAACAGTCTTGTGGTAGAAAAAAAAACTCTAAGTCTGAACACTGGTATTAATAGGCTTGTGATTTTTGCTCAAATGGCCATCAGTTCTTCAGTTTCGTTTTTTTTCCGCATTACTCGCAAGTAATTAGTTTTTTAATTGATTTTCTGTGTTTGCGTTACTTAGTAGCCTTAAGCCATTAAGAGCAGTCTCTTCTGTTTCCACAGTACACACTCTAGTTTACATTATATAATGCTGACTTGGCTGCCAGGGGTATTACAGCCAAGGTCTTGATGGAGGGTATGAGCATGAATCGAGGGCCTACGCCTTAAACTGAAATCTGCCTTTGAGAGATTTTCAAAACACTCGGCTGCCTGTTCCAATCAGAGGCCAGATCAAAGTTAAAACTCTGGTCAGTCACTTATTTTCTTTTAATTTTCTCCAACAATGCCCCCTCTTGGACAGCACCCACGGGCGACCCCTTGTGTGTTGTGTTTGGTGTTAGTGCATGTTTGTAGCAGCAAAGCGTGCCGTGGCAATGGCTCAGAGCATGCGAGCTGCTTCTGTGAACATGCATGTGTGCCTTACTGGAGATCAGCATGCGTGTCTGCACACAAGGTCGCTAATTGTCCTTTCAAGTATGATGATTTGAAAGTGTGGTCGTCTATATGAATCACTTCATGCCATGTCACATTAGCTACCTTTATGCGATCCGTGCGGGATTGTGCGGTCCGCTCGCTCCTCCAGCCATGTCAGAGTGAAGGATGAGTGACAGCGACACGGCCTTTAAATGTGTCAGAGGGCCATCAACCAGATGCAGCCACATATAGATGCATTACATCAAACTATATCAACTATTTGAAAAGGCAGAGGTGCTTTATTCAGAGTGTGAGCACCACAAAGTCACTGGCAGTGGTGAAGGAAAGCCTTGAATTTACCTGACAATGTTATCTGAAGGTTACAGTAAAGATGAGATAAGAGTAAAGAGTCTTAATAAAAGAAAAGATGGGCTGAGCAATAACGGTCTTAGCATTCAGGCCTTGACGGTGAAAAACCAGAGTAAGAGTTTTAGGGCAGCTGTATTAGATGTGTACGTATATTTGATTGGCTATCTCTCAGGTTCTGTATGATCCGTGCTTGAGGTATAACACACATCAGTTAATGCTGCCCATTACGGCTGATAACAATCTTTGTTTTAGTGCTAATCTGTGCCCATGCCATTAACTAACTCCAACGCACTCCAAATTGAGTTGTTTTCAGCGTTGTTAGTTTAAAAGTCTCCCCACATACAGTGTGTTTCTTCTGCAGTTCCTCCTTCTTGTTTTCTTTTTGTTTTGTTCCGTTCTTGGAGGGTTCATCCTGAACCTCAGCGGGGACCTGTCCAGTCCAAATTGATTGATGTGGAAACAAAACACACCCGACTGGGAGAAAAATGTGTCCTCAACAGCAGTGTGTCTAAATCCAGTGATACAGCCGCCTTGGTAACAAACAACCAAATTACAGTGAGTGCTGCACACTGACATCTTGACATCTCAGGACGTCACACTCCAGTCCCTCAAAGTTTACAGCTACTGCTTTCAGGGACTGCATGAGAAAGCAAGGAATCCTGGGATATAGAGGCAAAACACTTAATTATAGATGTCAACTGTGATGTGCTACCTCTCCCACTACTGCTGAAACCCCAAAATGAAAAAAATCGGTTTAGTAGGGGATCTGTTTTTGTGCAGCTCCATATTTTAAGTGTCTCAGTGCACCTGGCAACAAAACCGTGAGCAGCTACAACTGGAGAGGAAATGGCTGAGAATTATTATTTGTTAGCTCCCAGGAAGACGGATATTACTTTTTTCCCCCCATGAAGGCAGAAAGAGGCAGTGAAATGTGGGGCAGGTAGATGGCCGGGGGAAAAGGGAATTTGCGGAGCGAGCTGCCAGTCCTGGAAAAAATCATAGTCAGATGTGCTGTTGTGGTCGGACGGAACAGCAGGTTGTGTATTCGGTGGAGTTTGCGGTGCGATGGGAGGATGCAGCAGATGAGGCGTATGAAAAGAAAATGCTGGGTGTGCTGAGTTGGCAGAGAAGGTGAAGCAGCAGGGCTTGAAAGATTGAGTGGAAGCTGAATGACAAGAGTTGCAAAGTTGACCTTAAGAGAACAAGTCCATGACTTAGAAACTCCTGAGTGGATGTCAATGATTAGGGTACGTGCGAGGAAACAGCAGAAGCATATGTGCAGTTTGCTGGAGGGGGGAAAAAAGCTTTGGAGAAACTTCCCATAAGCGATAATGTAAAGAATTGTTTGGCAGTAACCTTTTCGCTTTAGAAACTGTTCGCAAGAACAATATGTAGCAAAGTGTGTGTTGTAAAATGTTAGGCAGTTAGTACTGGACTGTTTGCTGCTTGAAAATGGGATGCAGATTATTTTGTAGGTGACTGAATAGTTTAGGTTTTCGGAAAATTGACATTATTATTCACATTATTTTCAAGACTTTGCCTAGATGTGAGGATCAATACCACTTTCCTATCTGGATGCTGAGTATGAGGGCAAAGTTAAATTATGTTAGCATAAAAACTGAAAACAGAGCGAGCCATTGGCATTGCAGCAAAAGGTAATAAAGCACCTCTAAAGCTAATTAACTAACAAGTTTTCTTCTTCCGTGCAAAACCAAAGTGTCAATAAAATGCTAACTCCCTCCTTCAGCCTCCCACCCATTTATAGCCTCTGTGCTAAGCTAAACTAACTGTCTCCTCGTGTCAATCTTCATATCATGGACAACCGTTTTCAAGCTACAACTTTTTAAATTTGACTGTTGCCATCTTGGTCTTTGAAACTATGATGACATGACATGCGAGGGGTGGATCTGACTGAGAACTCAAGGACACTATGCACACCCTTAGCAACCTATGAATCACAAGGTAGCCACACTTTGAAACATATCCTGCTTTATCGTCTATTTAACTGTAAGTAAAACCATAATTTACAAAATGAACTTCATGTTGCATCGAAGAAGATTTGAAACTAGCAATTGATACCATAAACTTATGAGGAAAATGTTCAAATCAAGTGAGAAATATGGTCAATTTCTCATAGATTTCTATACAATTAGACTTCTTTTTGCAACCAGAAGAGTCGCCCCCTGCTGGCTGTAAGGAAATGTGCATTTTGAAGACTTTGCTTCACGTTTTAGAACAGGAGGATATGTCCTTGTTTTATATACAGTCTATGCCTCACAGCGGCAACAGGTCTTCAGGATGTTACTGTGCCCAGCCAGAACAAATCTTAGTCTTTTTTTGCACAGTTTTCCCAGTGTTTCCAGTCTGTCTTTTTCACATGAAAGTGGGATCTTCTCAAAAAAAATTTAAAATACAACAAATATGTTATTTCCAGTGTTAAATTCTGCAAATATTTGCTTTGGCAGAACTTAAGAAAGCAGTTTACAAAAGGATGCTATATTTTGCCTACCAACCTCTACACTGAAACCTGCTACAGTAGGCAAGAATCTCCTCACAGCCAATACAAAAGACAGGAATGATTACAGTGACCAGTAACTCTATCAGTGCACATAATGACATGTGAGGAGAATCTGAACCCGGTCTTTGATTAACCAACAGAAAATGATGGAGTGCTCCGCCTTGCAAGAAAATCAATCATGAATCCTCTCTGACCCTGACAGTCCCTCACCTTCCCTAAACCACATCTACTCAAATTGACTCATAAATGAATTGCTGAAAGGAGCGATCAAAAGAACTAAACTAACCCTGCTCTGCTTACAACAGTCAACGAGGAGCTGATAACAACGTTTGAGAAGTCTGCGCTCCCTCTTGTTGTCATCGTCTAAACCACAGCCCATGTTTTCCAGATTGGTCTGGTTTCCAGCTGAAGGGTCTAATCAAATCCCAGTGCATGTTTCCCTCCTCTAATATCTCATACTGAAAACAGATTTATCATAAACAGATTGTTGGGTCAATAAAGCATTTTTAAGAATGCTCTTGTCTCTGTTTGACAGAGTTGATGGTGTAATATTCCTAATGGGAAAAGTCTACTTCAAACTGCAGCTACAGGATTGCACACGCACTCTGAAACAGTTGCGTTAAGTGAATAGTGCCGCCTGCCGAATGGCCTAACAGAGTTATGATTAGAGCCCGCCATCTGAATCCTGCATTTTTTATTTTTGCACTAACAATGATTTATGGCACAAGCGACAGGATTGCGATCCTGTGCTTTTGATAAACGCCACATTATCTCCCGACCATTAGTATCATGGAGTGCCTGCCTGAATTCCTGTTTATGCAGTGATTAATACCTCGGCTCAAAACAAGAAGCTGAGTGCTGAAATAAAGAGCTATTGTTTGTGCGAATCAAGTCATTCATTGATCCTTTATTTCCAGTCTTACAGTCCCCTCCACCCACCCACTACCAATAAAAAAAACAGATTATGCTACAATACAGGAATGACAAACAGGCAGCCACCATTACAAAGAGAACAAAAGAAGACGTATTGATTTACAACATACACTGGCAAGAAGGAACACCGGCATTAAGGTTGAGGAACTGAACAAATGCAATTACCAGTGGAAATTGCCTTGTTACCTCATATTTTTTGTCCTTGAAAATATGCAGAATTTGCACCTTTTTATTAAGAAGAACAAATAAATTTGCTGCACATGTTTTACTTTGGCAGACAATTATTGGACAAAAAGAAAAATATTGCATATAAGTTGGTTTAAATGATAAATAATTTGAGTCTCATTTAAATAATGTCATACCGGCTCATCCATATTTTAAAGCTAAAAGTTAAAATGTCAAAATTCAGCTGCGTGCACGTTTAAAGGCTCAACTTTTAGTACAACCTTAAGCTCAAGTTATCACACCATGCACACTGCATATGACGTATGGGTGTATGCTATTAACTAACTAACACACAAGGAATACAAGGAATACATTTAAACAAGCTGCAGAATGGTCTCATTTGGTGGTAGCCATTCAGAACACGTTTGTGGTGTTAAAGCTGCAGTTGGCAGACATCTGGAAAAGGCCAAAAAAAACACCAGAATTTGAATATACAGCCCAAATCTCATTGCAAAATAACAGCCAAGCCAAAAGTCAACATATTTAGTATCACTTCAGTATTCAACCAGGATTTAAACTAGGGATCGAACAGTATGTTTTTTTTTCTTCGAGGGGGCCGATGCTAATGCTAGTTATTGTTAATCAAGAAAGGCTGGTGACCGATATTGTGAACCAATATACATTTAATGCAATATTTGAACTGGATGTGATAGCAGAGAACCTGTCATTCATAACTAGGCGTCTTCATTAATAAGGGTGACTATAACTGATTATGTAAAATAGAAATAGGAGTGATTAAATTAGACAGCTCTCCTCTTTTTATGTTGGATCGACTGAGATTGATCAGTTTGTCTCCTGCAGTTACATCTTTTGTTCTCCTCTATTTTCTTAATATTTCACTGTTCTATCACTTTTATTGACCACTAAGGTCCAGATCTTAAAGAATTACTTAATGTTGTTTTCCAGATTCTGTTTCAGGGTAATGTGTGGCTGTTTTCTAACTGAGCCGCTAGCCGTTAGCATTTCCTTAGCCACTGTGAGAGTCGCTAATTTCCTGGTTTGTGGCAACGGCTTGTGTTTCTTGTCCACTTTTTCCTTGAGAGACATTTCTGAGACCACAGAGTGACGACAGACAGAAAGAGTAGGCCGCATCAGACCTAAAGTAGCGCATTTAATTAATCAATAATCTGTCACTAAAAAGACTGATACAGTAATCAGGGAAATGTCAGCCTCGATAATCAGCGAGGCCTATAATCAGTCTATTCTTAATTTAAACGCCCCTCACCTCAGTGTAAGTCCTCTAGTTATCCCATTGCACCTCCAAACCCTCTGCCCATGTTAGACTTTGCAGCTCTTTATGCAAAAATATGAAAAGCCCTGTGATTGGCTGAAATCTCCCATCATGCACACTCCAGATTACCTCTCTGTTTGCACTGCTTACATTTTTTGCACATAATAGAATTTTGCTCTTTTCTGTTTACTTTTTCTTATGTTTTCTGTTTAATGTCATGTTCTTGCTGTAACAAAATAATTTCCCAGACCTGGGATTAATAAAGTACTTCTATTCTATTCTATTCTATTCTATTCATGGGCTGGATTTTCTAAACCTTGAAAGTGGAGCCAGAAGCCTAGTTTCCTCTTAAACCACTTAAAGTACAAAATGCTAAAGGATTATTAAAGAAGTTTAGCCCAATGACATGAAAAGAAAAATGCTGCCATACCCTAGCTTTAATACTTTCCATTTAACTAATCAAGGACAACAACAAAAAACGAGCAAAAGTTGCATCCCTAAAACTTTGAGCCACTTTGGTTTTAATTAACTTTCGATTTTTTGTTGAAATGAGGATTAAAACTACAAAACAAATACCTATACACACACACTCACACAAAGAGGAAAACACAGCGAATCTTTTCCAGGCAAACAAATTACAATAAAACACTGCATAAGAGAACACTGTTAATCAACCAGCTGTGTGACTGAAATGGCAAAGTAGCATCAAGGGTAATGGTGACGTGTAAGCTGGCCTGACTAATATCTCTCTGACTGCTGTCCTACTCAAATGATCAATAAGGTTAATTTAGATGAAGTGAGGCTCTGGGGCTGCTTTTTTGTTGGTACCCTAAAGTAATGAAAGAACAAAGTGTCTGATCTTTAAAGCACTAGTTTAATGGCCTGTATTTAGTATGAGCACTGCAAATAAAAGACAACGTGGTGGAGTAATTAGAGGGAAATGGCTTTACTGAATTTATCAAGAATGAAGATGGAGCTTCGGTGGACATTACCATCGGCTTGTGAATGGAAAAGGAGTTGGTGGACTTGTGTCAAAATAGCAGCTTGTGTCACAACGGTGCTTCTCGGGCCCCTGCAGGGAATTTATATTTGCCAGAGGATTTTCATTTGCCAATGAATGACTGGCAAGCCATTCATATCCTCCCCGAAGGGCTGGTGTTGCTGATCCATTTATGTACTCTGGGTCAAAACAGAAGAAAATCACTGATAGAGTCACCACGGTGCTGGGAGATGGGGGGTGGGGGGTGGGGGTATTTTTTTTTTATCTGCCACACATGCAGGAAAATATCTCGGAGTAGATTTTGTGTTGAAGCAGGATTCAGCTTCTCGTCAGTCGTAGCAACCTCCTGACTGACAGGTAATCTGACTCTGCAGAAGACGCCTTCGCAACAGACGGCATCCACGTTTCCATGACTGCTTTTATTGTGTGTGTGTGTGAGCAGATGCACAAACAAGCATGAGATCAGTGCGTGTTTTCTGTCCTGTAGCCCTGGTGAAACTACGGTAATGAATAATACACTATGACTAGATGAAAGAGACTCTATAGTCCTACATTAAAAAAATATGACACTGTATATGTATACACTTGCATATGCACTTCTTGTAAAGGCTTTGCAGAAAGAGGTTTATTAGTAATATATTATTACTGCTGGGAAGGGAAGGGTTTTGCTTTATGTAAAATAAAATATTCAACCTTCCTCCCCACCTTAATGATTTCCATATCGTCCCTAAATTCATTTGGGTTAAAGCATCCAACAAATGATTCTTCTGCAGGACTGCGAGAATGGACTACGCGATGAAGACACCATGTACTGAATGCTAATGTGCAGCACTTATAAATTCAGGTCAGAGTAATTTAGAACAAAAGTCTGTTTTTTCCCTTTTGGCAAAAAGGTGTTTGAAATGAGGCCATCATCCTCTCTGCTCATTCTAGACAGTGACTCATATTTAACTTTAAAGAACCAAGAGAGACCTGAATGACCCACAAAAAAAACAGATGTACAGTGTGAGAAAAAGATGAGCGATGAAGAAGAGCGAGGAGAGAAAATCAAAAAGGAAAATCAATGAAAAGAGAGAGATAGCAGTTGGAAGTCAGAGGACTTGAGAGGATTTGGAGACGTCCAGCCACTGACAGTCACGTCTACTGTCATCAAATATTATGGAGATACAAGCTGCCAAGATGTGACTATCAATCACCTGCAAAAAGGCTTCGGCTGTCTCTCACGCTGACCTTGTGACGCGCCAGTCCAGATGCAGAAGAGACAAAAATACAATCTGAAGGTTGGGCTGCAGTAGCCGGTGCACTTTGGTGGGAAAATGTGATAGTGTGTCTGCCTCAGAGCTGTGCGAGCAGCCTGCAGGAGCATGTGAAACACAATCGTTCCCGCCGTCAGCTCCAGGTCAGCAACTTTTACGGCACCAAAATAGGCCTTTGTTGTCGACCCCTGTAATCAGTGTTTAAGAGCTCAGCCGCAGTACGATTCATGTAGCTTTTGTCTCCCCCGTTTAGCTGCGATTTATGTTTAGCAAACGGCGGCTAGACGTGGCCTAAAATAAGGACAAAAGGAAATAAAAATGCTCGGATGGCATTGCGACTCGGTGTTGCCCCGCGGAAAACAAAAACTACCACGGCTGAGCACACATCCTGAGGGTGTTGATACCAGAAAAGCCACGATGACATCAATAGCTGGAGGCCGTCCTAGCCACTGGCCTGAAGGACTCCCGAGATGAGGGGCTCCACCCACAACCTCGCGCCGCCTCGAGGAACTCCACGGCCCTCAACCCCACCGGCTCACCCATCCAGAACATTGCACTGATTGACCAGAAATGTGCATAGGCAGAACAGTTGTACATGAATCTGACAGGGGGGGGGAGAGGGAGTGAGGGCAGCAGAGTAAATTGTTGGATTGACTTAACACGAGTGGGAAGCAATAAAACTCCCCACCACACAAACTAATGACTCCAGCATGCAGGGCGCAGTCCCTCCCTTTCTCTCTCTCTCTTTTTTCCGGCATGGCCCTCAAGAATCGCCTCATCCCTCATCCAAAACAGAGGACAAAGGTGTCATTTCATGTAAGGGAACAATGAACACAAAGTAATTTCTGTTCCCGCTATTTTGAAATCGATCTAACCTTTGCCGGAGTCACAATGTTAATGCCCCCGTTATGAGAGAGACAACACAGTTATGCTAATGCAGATTTAACAGCTACTGTGGCTAATGAACAGGGATGACCTTTTGTGCGGCCGTCCACTTTTCATCTGTGAAATTAACCGAGTGGTTTGTCGAACGTTCCTGGCAAGGGAGAACGATATCTGATACCGGTCATTACACCTGCCAGACTGCATTTTCCATATGCACCCTGCTAAAGACAAAAAAGCATTAACTTTGTCAGAGGAGGAGATGTGCAAAAAGGAGGAGGGTGAAACAGTTCAAAAGGTTATGCAATGACTTTCTTTGTAGATGTTTACCGACCTGCAGGTGTCCAGGTGGAAAAAGCCCTCTTGCCCTTATCGAAACATAAAAGGGGAAATGTCCTGCAGGGCTCTGGTGTGGTAGAGGGCAGGAGGATTCAGCTGGTGTTTGAAACAGGTGGGAGCTTTCACCTTCTCCCTCCTTAAAAATCATCCTTCATCATCAATGTATAATCAGGGACGGTTTGCATAATTACTGAGAAGGACCTCTTGCTTCTTCCTTACTTTATGTGGAGTGAGTGTAAATGTTTTCATCATATCTGTATTCAACAGAGCTGGTAGGCATTCAAAATTGTGAGGGAAAAACCTCAAAGACGCATTATTCAGAGACACTTAAACTGCTGTTTTTTGATACTGTGGAGCGAAAATTGCGTTGTGTTTGGTAGTTTCTGTCAACCTCAGTGTGGAAATTAATCTGCAGCTCTGACAAGTCAAAGAAAACCTGAAACAAACAGCCTTCAAACTATTGACCTCTACATCAAAGCACTTGGTAATCTAAAGATCCTGCACGCCCCTTTCCCATTCAGGATCAACTACCGCCTGTGCTCCAATCCCAAACTAAAATCACCCCCAGACAACATAAGGCAATGCAGTGAAACAGCCCTGAAAAATACATTTCCTCTGTGAAGGTTATCATGTGCAATTTTAGTGATTGAGAGCATCAGTTTGTCCAATCTATACATTCCAATTTTGAAGTCTGTGTATTGCTCAGTAGTTCTATTGGATTGCATTGTGTTTGAGTTATTGTGTTGTTGTATCCGTGCAGGAGTGAATGGCATTGTGTTGATCCCCGCACAGCTGAACACTCACAGGACGATCCCTCATCGATCCCACACATGCTGATCAAACACCGCAGTGTGGCTATTTCAATTCCTGGATGTTTGACTCTATTGATCATGGATTAATTGATTGTTGTAATGTATTCGGAAGTGTTGTGGTGCTTAAAATACATGTCAGTGCACTATTGCACATGAGGAACAGAGAGCCATCTGGATTGTGTGCAGAGGCCCCCAAAAAAGCATTGATTTTCCAGTTTTTGTAAAGCCATGTGTCTCCAATACATCCTCTACTTCCCCTTTTTTTCTGCAGCTCCTCCTGGCACAATGGATGCCCAACCAAACAAAGTGTGTTTTTTTCACTGATGCTACTTTTATCCTAAACTGCTCGCCGATGCTTCAGTCAAATTACTCCCTCATGGGACACAAACAAGGAGGAGACTGTCAGTGTGAGTGACAACTTTGAGTTTGAAGAGCTCCATTTTTACATATGGAAAAAAAAAAACAACGATGAAGCTTTTTTATTTATATTCTTACTTCACTTGCAGTCAAAAGCAGGATCAAACTGAGGATCTGGGCAAAGGTGACACAGCGGAGACTGTAATGAGCACACACAGGGTGAGGGATCAGAGACACAGTATGACATATTAATCTCCTCCCCCCTCAGGGAACCTGACACCAGCAGCACACAACAGGTAAGAGAGGAAATTCAGTTTGTAGCCATCAGCACAGGGTTTGGTGGCCAGTCTCTGATTACAGATCTGTCTCATCCTCCCATTATTTTCATACATGTGAGCCACACAAACACATAATTGGCTTAAACCTAATTGTTGTAGCAGCATCAGTCTGCTAGCATTTGGTCAGTAGGCCTGGGCTCGTCCTTAAAGAAACAGTTTAATATCTCGGGAAATTAATTTTATCCTTCGCCTTCCTTCTCTCAGTAAGGATAATCTTTATCATTCTGCATATTAAGTATGACGCCGCTCTAAGGACAGGGATCGGCTCATCTTAGCATGAAGATAGGAAGCGCTTTGAAATGGCTTCTTACAAAAAATAACATCGATCAAGATCTATAAAGCTAACAAATAAACATGTCAAATCTCATTCGGCAAATCCATACATAAACACATGATGAGGCTGATGGTTTCACGGGGGGCTGCCAGCTGAGACAATTTCTCCGAAAACAACAGATGGGTGACTCTGTGCAGTTTCCTGGAATCTTGTTGTCACAGTGTTTCCAAGATCGGCACCACAGTGTCTCTACGCAGACTTTGAGATGGGTGACAAATTACTGGTGGCTCTTTTATGCTGTAGGGAGCATTTTGTTGGTTGTTGTTGGTGAGAGGGGTCACTGCAAATTAAACCCAAAGTTTAATTTAGACAGAAGAATCATGTCTATCCAGATGGGAGTGGTGCTTTCTACAATGCCTCCATCCATAGGGCTCAAAGGGTCACTGGACGGTTTGATGAGTATGAAAATGATGTGGATCATCTGCTATGACCTTCGCATTCACCAGATCGCAACCCAGTTGAACGCCTCTGGGAGAGTTTGGACCGACATGTAAGAGAGCGTTCTTTATTACCAGCATCAAAACATCAAATGAGGGAGTATCTTTTGGAAGAATGGTGTTCATCCCTCCAAAAGAGTTCAAGAGATTTGGAGAATCAATATCAAGGTGCACTGAAGCTGCTCTGGAAGCACATAGTGGCCCAACTTCTTACTAAGACACTTTAAGTTGTTTTTTTCTTTGTCATCCTTCTGTAAGTTCATATTAAAACCACACACTGTTCTACATTTCTTTTAATGAACATGCAATCCATGATTTCTGTATTTGCATGTCCACAAGGGTATGTATGATATAAATTTTGACTGCAAGAGTCCATGTACAGCATCTGCGGATGTTCGTGTGCAGCCCAACATTACTTGCACAGACTGTCCACACTACAAGCGCGCTGACTGAACATGCATCAAAAAAGATAAATGAATGCTACGAGGACAGGCTGTGGAGGAGATTCTCCTTCATCCATGCCTTTAAAATTCATCATTAAAAGAGTTGTAGTTGAAGCAGACACTGCTGGATTTTGGAGGTGCTTTGATCTGTACATGCCCAAACACAGTGGGAAGTTATGAATTCTCCAGATATCCTGTGCTATGTCTCTCCACTCTGCTCGACACACCTCTGGAATAATTAGACTGACATGGCTCTACAGTCCAATCTGTAAATAGCTACTATATCCTGTGAAAAGTGCAAAGTCAGAGTCTTTTTAGAAACATCCACAAGAGCCCCAGGGGCTTTTATTGGACTGACATGAGGGACAATAGAGACCAATGTTTAGTTATTGTATGAACTGAACCACATGTTCGTCCACTGTCCCCTTGAAAGACTGGAAAGTCAGTCGTGGAAAGTATAAACCAGAATTTAGGTGCCTCCTCGTGCTTCCAGTCTGTATGCTAGACTAGCTAAACCTACAGCCTACCACTTTCATGTCTGCAGGATAAATATGAAGATGCAGCGAGCTGATTGCTGTAATAAAGGCACAGAAAGACAGCTAGCCAGGCCCAGTCTGAAAAAAAGACTACCAGCACCTCTAAAGCTCAAAAATGACACTTGTTTCTTTAATCCAACCATTGTTCCAATCTTTCAACTAGACTTTGCTGATCCAACCAACCAATTTCCAAAAACGTCAAACTATATCATAAATGCACAGATATGATATCAATATGCACTGCTCACTCTTATACAGCTATTTTCTATTCCTTTAGGAAGAATATATTTTTGTATCTGACGGCATACGCACTTCAATATCCCACTAAAATGAAAGAAATACAGTACCAGACCACAGTTCAGCGTGCCATCAGCAAGCTGAATGTTGTCATCGCAAAGCGTGCTCGGAGGCTTCTTGCTTGTGGATCGGAGAATGTTGTTCTCATAATAGACCTTTCTTCATGTGGCCCTCTGCCATCTTTCCTTCATTACACCATGGGCCTTAGAAACCCCAAAACCAACAGGACCACAACCCAAGCATGTGGGTCCTCTCTGTTCAGTGTGCCGTCTCATCCAAATAGGTCCACAGAGAGACGCAGTGTGTGTGTGTGTGTGTGTGTGTGTGTGTGTGTGTGTGTGTGTGTGTGTGTGTGTGTGTGTTTGTGTGTCTGTGTTGTGATGACATT
>OMNN01011868.1:3286-17882 GCA_900302755.1 Chromis chromis
ATAAGGTTTTGTGGATATGGTATTATGAAGATGTATAATAACTAGATATGATAGTCATTATGAAATCTTTATAATAAAAACTGGATTAAGTATTTAAAATTGAATGATCTTAAAGAAATATAATTGTCGTATTCGTAAAAATAAAAAAAATAAAAAAACAAGCACATGCTCTGTCAAAATAATCAATAGAAGCCTGATGGAAGACATGATACTGTTTCAGGTGTGCACCACACAAAAAAACGCCCATCTATTCTCTGAGACACAGCTAATCAATACAACCATGTCCTGCCTCTCACGTTCTCCATGTGGTAAACCAATGTCAGTTATTTGTTACATTGCCAGTGTTAATGGTTCAGGAGCGTCAGGCAGCTAAGTCTTGGTCAGTTTTTCACTTAAAGGGCAGCTGTTTCATTCTCCAGAGACTCATTAGACCCAGCCGTGTTGTGTGTAGTGTGGAGGCTGTGGGCAGGAGATACGCTCGGCTTGCAAAAAGCTGTGACGTGAAGGCTTGATATCTTCAGTAAAACCCCTAACAACCATCTGGGAAGATTTTCTTTCATCCTCATAAATCTCAGCACTGATTATATTTAGTACATGCTGTATGTACAAATATTGCAACCGTTGTATCTTGTTAAAAAACGAAAAGAGGCTAGATATAGCTTAATCAAAACACTAGCTTTACCTGTCTAAATATAAATTGCACTTTATTAATGCACTTTTAAGATCATTTACATTTTGTGTCTAATACAATGGCAGTTTGGACACAGTTTATTTGCCCTGTTATTGTTGTTACACGTTGTTTTAGATTCAAACACGACATTTAACATAGTGATTGCCAGACCTGTTTCATTGCTTACACATGCTGATTTTCAGTGCTGTGTCTAAAGCAACTTAACTTGTGCAAGTGTTCATTCTGAATAATTGAGAATACGTTTTCATTATTTTGTCTGTAGGCAGCATCAAGGAGAGCACTTCAAAAACCTCCTACTCAATTAGACAACAGCAAATTCTTAACACATTCCACAATCGTTGTTTATTCAAACTGAGGATGCATGTGTGAAGTTTTTCATATGCTCTGACATATTTGCCCTTCTGGGCGACAACAAAATAACACTCAAAACACAAATTAAAACACTTGAAGCAAATAGCTTCTCTCTGAGAAAGAACATCACCACTTTGCACAAACAAGTCTTTCTGATCACAGGCCAGATTTACAGGATATCTTTATGATTCCTTCGTTCTTCTTCCTCCACAGCATCAAACCCATGCTTGAGAATGTCTTGTGATTTTATGTGTCTGCTCAACCCAACCGGTGCCAGATGTACCTGTCCAGAGGGGAAGGTGCTGGTCAATGGCACCTGTAGTGATGTCAACATCTCAGGTAGGCCGATTCATGTGTCTTCATACCACAAAAAGATTGCCGTCGTATGAATGGCAGTAACTTTGTGGGAAACCTTTTAGAACCATGAATGTCGCTAGAGCAGCAGCATCTCAGATCATAATGTGCATGCTAGCAACACCTCCCCTGTCCCTTCACTTTCGCTTTCACCACACCCATTTGCCCACATTAGTATTGGGAAATTCCTTAAAGGACATAGGATGTAGTTGTAAACTCGAGTAACATTATCTTCAACGCTCCGGTCCATCCACGAGCAGACCCAGTGTGAAAACGGACACACAAAGACCAGAGCAGAACAGACACCAGCAGAGAAAGAGTAGCAGAAGAGAGCTTCAAAACAGGAGAAGAAACTCTCAAATTCTTTTGGATTTTTAGGGCACCTGCTGAATTCTTTTGCTGTTCCAATGTGGTGTATCTCAGTCTGTTTATAAAAACAGAGAGGGCCAACAGTTTCAAAGGGAGGGACTCAAATGCACTCACATGCTCTAACATGCACGCTAGGCCAGACCAGCTGCCAAAAGATAGAACTAAGAAGTTTGGATTACAAAACATACAGAGGGATGTGACTTCATTCTCTGCTCATGACACCATTATACCACTATATATTTAAATAGCAAATAATTGTTTGCTGCTAAATTATTTTATGTTAAAAATCGCAGCTGTAAAGCCCAAGCTTGTGCTGTGATAACGAGAAACTATTTTCACACTTCATACCCTCTGCAGAGCGCTGACAATCCTTTACAGCAACAAACTATATTTGAGAAAACTTTGTAGCTTTTAATTCTTGGCACTGACATGTCTTTGCCAATACACACCACGCTGTGAAAGTTCTGTCCGCGCTGAGGTTGAACAAAACTTATTCCTGGAAGCAGTCAACTTCAGGTTCACACCTTTGTGGCTGTTGCTGTCTGGCATTAACTGCATGTCACTGTTTGATGTGATGTGACTTCACACTGCAGAACATTAAGTGTTATTGGCTTTGCTGTTGTGAAGGTGAACTGTGCCGTCCCCCCTGCGAGAATGGAGGCCGCTGCTTAGCCAATGAGAAAGGAGACTGGAGGTGCTACTGCTGGCCTGACTTTTCAGGGGAGCGCTGTGAGGTCAACCACTGTACAGACTACTGCCTAAATGGAGGCACCTGCATGGGCTCACCCCTGGGTAAGTCTACTAATGCACTGTCCAAAACCATCTGCAGTATGATTCCTATTAAAATATTCCTATTATACTGAAATGTCTGCAAGCCTGCTGAGATTCAGCAGGGTTGCAATATACAACCTATTTATTATTTATAACATCATTACTAAACTCCAAATATGCATGTATAGATGGTTCATGTGTTGCAAACCTGTTACGGGATTAAACAGTGTGTATAAAAAGTATTCACCCCTTTTGGAAGCTTTCTCCTTTTTATTGCTTTTCAACATTAAATCATAGTAAATTTAATTTGGCTTGTTTGATAATAATTTACAAAAAAAAGTGAAAGCTGATTTTGTTTTTTACAAAGTAATGTCGGTAATTTAAAAATATAAAATGTGAAATAAATGACTGCATAAGTGTTTGCCCCTTCAAGTCAGTATTTAATAGAAGCATCTTGGCTGCAATTACAGCATTAAGCCTGTATACATAGGTCTCAATCACATTTGCACATCTGGAGACAGCTATTTTACTCCATTCTTTTTTTTTGCAGGACTGCTCAAACTGTCATATTGCATGGGGACTGTGAATGAACAGCCCTGTTAAAGTTTAGCCACAAATTTTCAAATGGATTGAGATCTGAGTCAGCCACTCAAGAACATTTAGCTCGTTGTCTTTAAATCCTTTCTGTGTAGCTTTGTCTGATCATTGTCTTGGGAGAAAATGTGTCATCTGCAGTTCTGTTGCAGACTGCATCAGGTTTTCCTCCATGATTTCCCTATACTTTGATGCATTCATTTTTACCCTCTATCTTTACAAGCCTTCCAGGGCCTACAACTGAGAAGCACCCCCTTACCATGATGCTGCCACCACCATGCATCAAGTTGGGATGGTCTGTTTGTGATGATGTGCAGTGTTTGGTGTCCATCAAACACAGCAAATAATCTGATGGCCAAAAAGCTCGATTTAGGTCTCAGTAGAACCTTTTTCAAGTTGACATCAGAGTCGTCCACATGTCTTCTGCTGAATTCTAGTTGAGACTTAATATAAGCTTTATTTAATAGTTGCTTTCTCTTTGCCACCCTCCCATAAAGCTTTGAAGAACAGGCAACAGGTGTTGTATGCACAGTGTCTCCCATCTCAGCCACTGAAGCTTGCAACTCCTTCAGTCATGAGTCATAGGTGTCTTCCTTGCATGGTCACTCAGTTTTTGGGGACAGCCTGCTCTAAGCAGATTTACGCATGTGTAATATTCTTTTCTTAATGATGGATTTAACTGATAACCATGTCATCATGGTGTAGTTATAGCCAGGAGTACTGATTCACCAGAGACTTGACCTTCCACATACAGGTGTCTTTATACGACCTGAGACATATTCACTGCACTCAGATGATCTCTATTTCACTGATTGTGACTTCTAGCACCAGTTGGCTGCACCTGTATTGAATTAGGTGAGTCACTTTAAAGAGGGCGAATACTTACGCAATCACTTATTTCCCATTTTATACGTTTAATTAATTGAAATAACGTTGTAGAAAATCTTTGTTCACTTTGACATGATAAAATCTTTTTTTGTGAATACTTGTCAAAAAAAGTAAAATAAATTGAAACAAAAAGGAAAAACTTCCAGGGGGGATGAATATGGTTTATAGGCTCTGTATTTGCAGTTTAAAGTTGCCTGCCAATTTCTTCCGGCACACTGACCCAGTGAATGATGGCATTCCGCCACATTTGTCTTCCTTTAAACTTCAACGCCTTTCTTTCTTAAGTTCACATTTGCTACAATACTATCTGCCAGTTGAGCAGTTTTGTCATTGATGCCCCTGTCAAACAAGCCTCAGACATCAACTATCTTTCAAGTCAAGGTCTCCTTTCAAGCTTTCATGCTTCCTGGGAAAAAAAACAGGACTACCCCACAATTTAGTTCCTATGGATTATAGGAATATCCTGAGATGTCAGCAATGGAATTGAATCAGGATGTACAGCCCTATTTAAATATGCTATCATTGATTTACAAGCCTGTATATCTTCCTGCCATCATGGCAATTATCCATAACATCTTTATTTCCAGTGCTTCTAAAGAAACAAGATTTACCAGAGCAATTGCCCTGATACAGAAAGCATGCCTCGTGTTCCCACATAAATGTTTTATCATTGCAGAACCTTAATCATGTTTTTCAAATCATTAAATATGAATTCATTGAATGACATCCAGTAAATAAAATTAGAACCCCGAGCAATATGTTCCAGTTTGAATGCATCCTAACAGTTATGCCAACAATCGGGAAGATAAGACTGTGGGATTTTGATTTGTGATGCGAATGGTTCTGAGTATCTTTCACTCTCAACAAGCCTTTTCAAACCATAAAATTAATTCTGTTTATCAGCTGGCCTTTGGGAAACATGTCAGCCCAAACTGAAGTAAACTGATGTTATTGAAAATCAGGTTTTTCATCTGTTTTTCAAATTCTGTTTGGATTTTTAAAACAAGTCTACATATTGTAAAACGAAGCCAGGATAAATATTGCTGCTCATTAAACAAAGTGGAATCTGTCTATCAAGAGAGCATGACAATCAGGTTACATGCTGTGGGATCACGCACGACTCCTATTGATGACAATCAGTCTTATTTTAAGCTGGTCCAAAATGCAACACTGGATGAAGAATTGTTTTCCTATTTATGTTGGGTAGGTGAGAAGAAAATAACTGCTGTAATATATCTTGTGCTGCTGGGTACAGAGCGTCTTCTGTTGAAATAGTAGTTTCCCAGCATTGAGCACATGTCTAATGCAAAGGAATATTGGTTTAAATGAGTGACCAAAGATGAGAGAGGGAGAGATTATAGCAAAATGGATTTCCTTAAAGCTCCTGCTTTGGTGATAAAAAATGAACTGACAGCAGGCTCACAATCAATTAGAGGTTGGAATTTGTCCAGTTTTATCTGTAAAAACACAAGGTGTCATTGGATTTCTGCACTCCTGCCTTTGACTGGTTTACCTGCTCTTTAATGGAACTTTTGGCAACAAAAGTCTTGCATTTATACCCGAGGAAGCTCTTCTCATTTTTTGTGTGTTTTTGTGACATTAATGGCAACAAAGATCTTTATATTTTGTGAAATTATGAAACAGAAAATAATGTAAAGAAGTAAATGAATTCATAATTCACAAGCGCAACAGCCTGTAGTGCCGTTTTGCCACAGTATTTCTAACAATGCTTGAAATGAGTGGTTATAACTATCTTCACATCTGTGTTGTCCACATCTGACGACATGACTTTCACCCTTCTAGCTGTACCAGATTTCTCCATCCAGCACAGTCAGTCTGCTTCATTTGAGGCCACTTATAGCTGGTTTTTCTATTCTTCTTTCCTCTCTAATGTCAATTTGATCTGCTTTTGGGTCTTTTTCCTCGAGGGCAAGCTAGGTTTCTTAGATTCTGAACACATGCCCAGCCTGCCTCATTAAGTATGTTTCTACTGTGTCACAGTCCAGCTGTCCACTGAAACCACAGCATTTCTTATTATCTTGCAGAATTTGAGAAATAAACCGGACAAAATGAGAAAGAGTAAAAAAAAAAAAAAGGGTGTCCTTATATATCATTTCCTACTTGACACTTCCTGGATCCATTCATTATTTCCAATGTAATGCCGAGTTAGATGGACTGTGGATACTTTTACCTCAAGTTCTCTTTAGTATACAATTGTGGAGAAATTTAAATATCCTGTTTTGTTCCCATTGAGTGCAGAAAATGTTAAACACTAACTGGATGAGGAGAAGCCTTCTTTATCTGTATGTTGATTTGGCTGTCATGCTTCTAGGGCTGGTCGATATGGCCAAAAAATATTAACACAGTATTTTTTACCATATTGATTGATATTGCTAATACTATTAAAGGGGAGGGAAACACATTCAGCGTATCTGTTAAACCTCAAGTGCACATGTGACTGTGTAAGTTGTTTGTTTACAAAGAAAAACATTTTGTATGGTTTTAAACTATTGTTTATTTTTGAATCAATAACTGGATTTTCTCACAACCAACATGGTTGAATATTTACGCCTCAACAAAGCAACAGCAGCAATGCTTTTTAAATAAACATCACAGAAGATCAACATGTTGTGTTGCACATATTGACGAATTCACTCTGGTACTGGCAGTTGTGTTTGCATCACATAATAATGGTAAATGAACATTTATAAATTTGAGAGTGAAAAGTCAGCCAGAGTGACTGCTCCTGGGGTTTGAACTAGCATTAATGTAAGAGGCATGTTTGTTTTAGCAGTTTGTGAGCTCAGGGTTTGTGTGTACTCAGTGGGTTGGTAGCATTATCTTTTCCTGTGGTGAAAAAACGTATTTCCCATTTTCAAAGTCATAGGTCACTTGCATATCATCCAGCGGATATCACTCTACTGTTCATCCAGTTTTAGAAATCAAAACCACTTCTAAATCACTGATGTGACCGCTCTTTGCGGTTCTTGCAGTTCTTCTTCTCTTGTTTTGACATTTGACTCTGCTCAATCAGTCATTTTTTTCTTTTCCAACAGCATGTACATGTTTTTTTTTCTTTCGTTTTGGACCTACACATGTAGGCAACATAACCTTGCTGCTGTAGGCTGAGAAGAGCAGAAACATTAAGCTTAAATTATTCAGTGGTTTGTCATAAATAACTCATCGGTTTATCGCCGTTATTGTGGGTATTCTTGTAATGATTATCTAAATAGTTTTACTGCCTAAAACTTGCTCCTTTGGCTTCATCTGCCTTTATTGAGATTAAAAGCAGGTTTTGTAATAGATCCTAATTTGCCCTTAATGATGGTTAGCTGGCAGGTCTCCAAATTCATGTATTTTCTATCAGTCTTGTTAAAATTATTATGCGCTGGTGACAGCCGTGGCTGGAGGCATTATGTTTTTGGGTTGTCCATCCGTCAATCTGTCCTAGCCTTTGAATGCAATAGCTCAGGAATGCCTTGAGGGAATTTATTCAGATTTGGCACTAGCATTCACTTGTACTCGAGGATGAATTGATTAGATTTTGATGGTCAAAGGTAAAGGTCACTATGACCTCACATCCATCCCATTCTTGTGAACGTGATATATTCGGAACACCTGGAGCTAGAGCGAATTTCATTACATCCGGCACAAATGTCCCTTTAGATGAACCAAGATTAAGGTCACTGTGACCTTATACACAACTTTCTTGACTATAACTCAAGAATTCATATAATTATGTCAATATTTTACACAGATGTCTAATAGGATAAAAGAATGAAATAATGACATTTTACGTCCAAAAGGTCAAAGGTCAACTTTACTGTGACGTCTGTTCTTTTTCTTGTTCTTCTTTTCTGGCTATTATTTTAACACCATAACTCAGGAACAGAAGGGAAAATTGTGACCTTGTTTCACATTTGGTCAGATACTGAATTGATGACACAAATCTCGTGTGCCTACCTTGAAACTGTTGTGAATTTATAGATCTTCTGGGCGTCCAGGTTGAAGATGTGTATGAAGCATCCACATGTTAGAATTTGTAGCATCTGGCCGCCGTATAGCTCGCTGAGTTAAGGCGTTACCATGTGGGCGCAAGTCCCCAGCAGCGGTCATGAGTTCAAATCCAGCTCAAGACCATTTGCTGCATGTCACTCTCCTCTATACCCCCTGTCTCTCTCTATCATTAAAAAATGGGAAAAACTCCCCAAAAAATACTTTATAAAAAAAAATCTTGCATCTTGCAGCATCTGTATTGGAAACGGTGCCTATTTTGATGGCTACAACGTTTTGTTCTTTCAGAATCCTCTTTATTGTCTGAGCATGTGCACTCATGCTGTGCAAGGAATTTGACTGTTTTTTTGTTTCTCTCACACACGCTAAAGTCTTCACTACATGTATGATATGAGTCTGGACAGACATGGGTGTGAACTGCAGATTGATTAGCGGCTGGATGCACCACTGTTCACTAGAGTTACACACAATAGGTAGTTCAAGGCCCTTGAGCTAGGCTGCTTTTAGCTGCCTTTTCAGAAAGCAGCAGTCACTGAGTTAACAGAGACATGAATGGATGGAAAATGATTGTCTCTTGGACATTTCAAACCCAGATTATCCCAGCCACAGAATTGTGGAGTGTGAAATTACCGAGTGGTGTAGTGTGACCTACATGGTGAGACCTGTATCCATGGCAACTTGGTTGTCTACTATGCAAGTAGTAGGTGTCAATTTTCTGAACGCCCGTTTCACCAATCTCCTGCTCCTGCCTGTCCATTAGGCAGCTGTGAGTATGCCATCGAGGAAAGTGCACTATTTTAAAGTCAATACGAGGAGCTAATTTGAATCAATTTTCTATTTGTAACTGCAAAAAAGTGGGGCGCCCTTACAGAATGTGTGCTTCTGTTTACTTACTGATCCATTTAAATCTATGTTCTGGCTCACCTATAGGTGTGAGGTCTGTGAATGAAACATTAAAGTTAATATAACCAATGCATTTATGTTTAACGTGCACCAGTTTATCCTGGTTATGTAAATGGTATCCAGAGATTATTTAATTTCAGTGTCTCAAAGGAAGTGTGTGTGTGTGTTATTTTTTTGTTTTTTGTTTTTTTTTGTTTTTCACACTCACTGCATTGCCAGCCACAGCGGGCAGCTGTTTTCAGTGTGAAAGAACCGATTAGAGTTAGAAACTAGCTGGTCAACACATTGGCAGAGTATACATAGAAGAGTAAAAGTATTCACAGATAAATCACACACAACCATGGCTGCTTTTATTTGATGGTGTTGTGGTTTTAGACCTGTCAAGTTGCTCAGCTTTCACACATTTGAGTGGTGTTACTGATTCAGAACATCTTTTTATCTGAGTCAGGAATGTTGTATTTAAAGTGAAGTACCCTTGCTGGTAAAATGGTGGTTATTCCTTTCAGGTGTTGAATATAAAAATGTGTTTTTAAAAAAATGCTGTTGAAGAAGCCAGTTGCTGTGATTTGGACACCTGATTAGGATGCTTCCTGGATGCCTCCCAGTTAGAGATATTCTAGACATGTCTGACAAGGAAGTGTCAGACATGTCTGTGGGCAGAATGAGAACACATTGCAGGAATTATATGCATCCTGCATCTGGCCAGGGTACAATTTGGGATCCCCCGATAGCTCTGGAGAGCATAACTGAGAAAAAGGACACCTTAGCTATTCTCCATAGGTGCCACTTGGCTGTCACCTTGACCCACACATGAATATGTGAGTAAAAATGACAGATGGAAGGACGGCTCTTTGCCTGTGCTCTCACAAGACTTATGGACACTTTTTACTGCTTCTATTTAGCACTTGTCTTGGTGGCTGTGGAGGTTTAATTTCCATACGATATGTAACTATGATTGACGGACCCTCGTGTGAACCCAGTTTAATTTTTAATGAATAGTCAGTGATTTCACAAAGGAGCTGGACCACATAGATTTTAGCAAACATCACTCAAATAGTGCATTTGTTGGGAACTATTTTCAGCTCTGAGCACGAGTGCTGCAAGACAATGTATGTGAGAGAGACTCACAGTAAACTACAGAGCCCATGTTCATTGTAATAAAAGAATGTGTCACCCAGTGCAACAGTGTGTACACTGACGTGTTTTTAATAACTTCTGGACAACAATGGTGGCCTTTGGTACAGTGGAATAAACTATATCAGATTTTGTTTACACAGTCAGAAGTTGTGTGTTCGATCAATGCAATGTTGGTTTTAGCCTTCTCAATATGTATTAATCTTTATTTTTCTTATTTTGTTCAGGAAAGCCTACATGCCGCTGTCCTGTTGGATTCTCAGGGCCTTTTTGTGAGAGGAGGATCTGTGACAATTACTGCTTAAATGGGGGAACATGCGACGTCACGCAGGGGAACCAGCCAGTGTGTCGCTGTATGGCAGAATATACTGGAGACCGCTGTCTTTACCGTGAGTCCTGCACCCTTTATATAGTGGCAGCAAACACCATAAATGATGGTTATCATGCGCCTAGCCTTCACATGATTGGCATTCGCATGCAATCACGAAAAAGCATTGATTTGAATTCAGTTATGTCGCATAAAATCCATAGAACAAAGCATTTCCAAGTTCACACGCTGAGTGTGGAACAAAAGAAATCCCCAAAAGCATTTTCCCTCCACAAACACCACATTTGCCTCTATTTGCAGATAAACTAAATCAAAATGCTACCATCAAACAACCTTTGGGTCTGTCTGTACTGAAGTGATAATGCACTTTCTTTTGCTGGGCTTTGACATGATGGGTTGTGGGAAAACAATTTCAGCTGCACATCATTAGTATTTTCCTACTGTTGCTTGCCCAAGGGGTGATATGTTTTCATCTGTGGCTAAGATGTCATTTGATGTGGATAATTAAGTCCCATTAAAGCCCTGTACATTTCTAATCGAACCAGCTTAAACTATGCTCCCAGTTTCTCATTACGCACTGCCCTCTCTCTTTTTTTGTCTCTCTGAATGTGTAACAGACATCTGTCATCACTACTGTGTGAACTCTAAGGCCTGCACGTTATCCAGTAGCGGCTACGTGGAATGTGTGTGTCCTGCCAGGTTTGAGGGAAACAAGTGCGAGGTGGACAAGTGTCTTCGGTGCCACGGAGCTCCCTGCCTCATTAATGAGGAGACGGGGGATGTGGTTTGCAAGTGAGTGCTTGGCATCTGTTTGCTATTCTTGTCCATCATTCCTTTTGCTCGAATGCTAAGGTTTTATATTTCCTCTTCATTTATAGAAATGCATTAGTTACGCAATGTGACAGATTTATTGGGCCACACACCCCACCACAATTTATGGTTTGGTAATGTCAGAGAATTAGAGGAGATGTGAACTCTCCCTCTTCACATGAATTATGCATATGTTTGACAAAACCTCCACTGTGTCATTTTTGCCTCTTGTAAAAGTATAGTTTTCTGCTTGTAACTAGAATCCATTATTTCCTCACCCTCTAGCTGCACAAATGGCAGAATAGCACCGAGCTGTCAGCTCTGTGATGGATATTGCTACAATGGAGGCACCTGTCACCTGGACCCTGACACCAACCTGCCTTTCTGTCAGTAAGTCGCTGCTTAATGGGTGAAAGCGGGAAAAAAACTGAATGTTCTCCACTATTATTCACACTCAAACTGCTGTTTCCATTCATATGCTGGCTCTTTGCCTCAGAAAGCCTGGCTTTAAAAGCAGAACTGAAAATCATCACGGGGTACCACTTCCTTGCTTCGAGAACAGCGCAAGATAGATGTCTTCCTCTGGAAAGAAATCCTTAAGTTGAGGGAAGGTTTGATGTCACTATGTGGAGGCCATGGAACAGCGGGGGGCTGAGTGCCACTACACTATCCTATGCTGCGTGACACCTCTCTGTGGCTTAAGGTTTTTAGGCAGATAAAAATGGTTTCAAACTCCTTCAAAGCCTGCCATTCTGAACATATCACACTGTTCCTCCTTGGAGTTAAAAGCTGATGTCAGGCATCCGTGACTTCCTTCAGTAGTAGGTTTTAGAAGTTTTCCCCCGAAAAAAAAAAAGTGGTTCAACATGCCATAAAACTAAAAAAAAAACCTTTATCAGACAAAAGCTTGACTGACATATATAAAGAAATCATTGTGGAAGGCTACTCAAAGGGGCTGCCTATAAATTAATGCCTCCTCTCGCTATAATCACATGCAGTACTGTGTTAAAAATCTGTCCAAGGAGGAAATTGGAAATCCATTTCAAAAGCCAACTCTCTATTTTTTTAACTACCCATTGTCCACTGTAGTTAAATTGAAATTTGCGGCCACCACTCACAAATTCCACGGGATAGAATCAATTTCTATGCAAATGATTCCATCTTATTCGATGAGGTTAACAGATCCTGATAATGCGGTTTATTATTTGGTGCAAAGACGGGAGATTATCTGAGATGATGGATATGTCGTGTCAAGAAATCATAATGTTTGACCTTAATACTCTGAGTAAATGTATATTCCATCAAGCTTTCCTAAAGCGAAAACCTTGCAGGGCAGAGCTGCTTCAATTGTAATGATAACTCTTGATAAATTGTAATGATAACACCTAAAAAAAAAATGTGGTTAGGGAGATTTTTAAAAATACCTCAGAGCTGCAGTGAAGTGTATAAATATTCTTCTTGGAAAGCATTCTTTAAAAGCAACTGTACAAAGTAGTTCTTTCCTCTATAGGGCACAAAATCTCATTTACTTTGGCACTTGTGTGAGCCATTTAGATAAATAGCCATCAGTCGGATGTAAATTATAACAGTACTGTATTACTTACCTCTTCTTCTGCAGCTGAGAGGCTGGCTTTAGAATATGTGTGCACCATAGCACGAGTATGTGTGGTTTTTTTGTTCAGACGAAAAGATGTCCTTGATGTAGCACAATGTTTATATTACTTTGACCTTTTTTTCCAGCAATTCCTGAATTGCATTCAGATAAGCTAAGATAAGGCTTTATAAAGATCGATTTGCACAACTGTCAAACGCTGAGGTCTTCAGTTTAAATACATCCTACATTCTTCTCAGGTTAAGTGACATAATATGGCTTTGTTGTCAGAGTTATTTAGAGTTGTCCAGAGACTTATTGCTCACTTATTACACACAATACATGTATGAGCTAACTGTGGCACTTCAACTTGCTCATGAACTCTCATGCCGGACCATAACATTTAAGGCTTATGGGGGAAGACTTGTTTAAAAAAAAACATTAATATTGAATAAACAAAGATTTTTTTTAAAGTACCATCTTTCTAACAGTATGAAGTGAGTTACAGGATATGTTTGACTTTAGTTTACATTTTCCAAATGTTCGTGATTATGTTACCAACCACTTTAAGTACCAGGAAGACTATCAACATTATATTATGATTGTACTTTGTGTTTTTCTGTTTGTGGTAGAATTTGATCTTCACAGCACAGTATCTTTTCCAGTGTACATGTATGATTATATTTTTAAAACATGAGACATTTTGATATTTTAAACATATACATATACACTATCCCCAACTATTTAAAGTTAGGAAGAAATTATATTTTATTTTTGTGGTGTTATTTTCTTTGTAAATATATTGACCGTTTTATTATTTCTCAAGAAAATTCACATCTTAGACGAGGCGACACTGTAACAGATTCTTCCCTTGCAGATGTGCCCCCTCACTCGGTGAGCAGTGTAGTTGATCTGTGTTCATATGAGTTATTTTGCTAATTTGCTTGATGCAGACGCAACACTGACTTACTCCGTCTTATAACTGATGCTGCTAAAAGGGTTTAGTGTGTCAGTCTCCATTCATCAAGCAGCCAACAGTTCAACATTCTCTGGGCCCTTTTATCACTCCCAACACAATGTTTTGCAGCTGCACGTCAGGGTTCAAGAACCAACGTTGTGATGAGCTGGCCAACCCCTGCGATTACTTCTGTCAGAATGAGGGGATGTGCACATTAACAGCTCTTAACAAACCACGCTGCAAGTAGGTCCCTCTCACCTCTCCAGCTGTATTCAGAGCCCACTCACCCCCTTTGTACACACCTCCACCCCGACTCCATCCGGCATCATTTCAGCCTCAATCCAGTATATGGGCTCTTTGTCACAGTGCCTCCTTGTAGCAACTTATCATGTAATGAGTGCTGGGTAAGAAATATAAATAGTATACTGAAAGAAAGTGTAGTGAAATTACATACTGTCCATCTAGGATTATTATATATTTCACTAGATTTAATTTTTTGAATAGCCTTGTGCCTTTATTCCGATAGTTTTAATTAGTTGTTACTGTTTTATATCATTTAAATGTAATTATTGGCTGGTTCATAGTGCTGCCCTTGGAGTTTTGCCTTTCTTTTATCAGCACACTCATAACTGTGCTTTGCCTTTTGGACAAGAGAGAACATTTGCTGTCACTGACTTAATTTAAAATTGTAATAATATTTACTTTATCTTAAGTTACCTCCTGTCCTAAGAAGGCTTTGTTGACAGTCAGTTTACTAACTTTATTTTTCTTAGTACCAATATTATGTCACATTAGTATTCTTATTATTTTAATGTATTTCTGCAGAGATATATTATCTCT
>OMNN01011887.1:3101-18072 GCA_900302755.1 Chromis chromis
GGGAGGGGGGGGATATCTCCAATTACAATCCACCGAAACACTTGTCAGCAGTAATGAAATGTTTGCTGAGAGGTTGCTATTTGTGGCTGCTAGATTGGATGATGCTGCTCCACTGCCCCCACTAACAATTATATTCCATGCATAAATTTTCTTACCTTCTCTTCTATTGTGTGAACTGCCGACCAGATACACCTACAACTGTCCCAAGAAGCCACAACATAATGAAACACGACTGCTGATGTACAGTGGTGTATGTGACATGTCATTCGCCCGTGGAGAAAATGCATCTGAAGAGCCACAGAAGGAAAGAAAAAAAAAAAAAACTTCTGCTTCTTTTATTATTTTTAAAGAATTACATAATGCATTAATCACAGTAAAGACAAACCGGCTTTCCCCGCATGTCATAGTTGTGCAAGCTTACAATTAAATTTAAAATTAGATGCAAGATGTAAAACTTTTTTCTTTTTTAATCTGCTCTGCCTTTCAACTCAATTGTACAGGGAGCAGAGCAGTAAAGCTTTTGAAGAGCGGAGCAGCTCTTTAGCCTGCTCACTCCACACCACTGCCCAGCGGTTTGCATACAATCAAGGCTAAAAATTACAGTTGCAGACACAATCGTACGTGTTTTTGTGTAAATAATTTGGCCTTTTGATCGGTACTTCAGGGGGGGGTCACTGGTGACTGCTACGGTCGGCCATCTGAGGAAACACTGAAACACAAGCCAGGTCCAAATAATTTCATCAGATTCGTGCAGTATGTATTTCCAATTAAAGTGACATCACATAAACCTAATTAGTATAGATGCAACCTGCAACTTGATTTTCCAGTGCATGGTTTTCTCATCAAATTGATTACACCAACTCTGCAAAGGAAGTGTACTGCACGTACACTTAGGGACCCTGTGCTACTGTAGACGAATATAAAAATGCATTTGTGATGTTGCCCATAAATATGACTGTTCATCAGCTTGAAAGAGTAACAGTCAGGTGCTTAACTTTGCTACTCAAATTATATTCAAATCACAATTATGTTTATGTTAGATGACTATAAAGGCCAAACGAGTAATGACATTTTCGAAATGCGCTGCTCCCTGTCAAATTTTCCAGGAAAAGACATCTATTTTGTGCAAAATAAATCATCGAGTTCTGATATGCAAGTATCACGGACACAGAGAGGAAGCTTTGCATCCTCTTGCAGGTTCAATTACTGGCCTGTGGCAGATAGTAATCCTATTCTACGGTTTATCATGATTGAGAATGTACAGACCATTCAATGACTTCATGCAAGAGGAGGCAGAGGGTCAACCAGTCACACAAGCATCTCACACACACTCACTAGACAGAAAAGGAAAAAAAAGAAAACACACTCACGTACTACACCAACCACTTTTAACATAAACTGCAAGTCAGTAACAAGTCAATAGTGTTGATTATTTGCTCTTCTGTCCTACTGTGTATTGTGCTCTCAGGTCATTTACCGTGAAAAGTAATGGATTATCGAAAACTATAATACATGTGGCACACCTGTGCACAAAAATGAAGCAGAGGATTTCAAGAGGAAAAGGAGTTTTAGTCATTTCTGGGTAATTAAAGACATGCTTTTTCTATAATTGGAAAGATACAATGACACTGGGATATCACAATACGCCTAATTGGGGAAAAAAAAAAAGAAGAAAGAAATATAAGTGCACATAAACACGAGTCCCTTTCTTGAACTTATGAGGAGGTAGAGAGCCAATATCCAATAGTTTGCTATTCTCAGGTATTAGATTAGAAACTAAAATGACTTCTTTTTTTAAGCTAACAAAGGCTTGTGTTAATTAAGGGTGACGTGACCACAACAAGCATCACAGCAGGTCAATATCCAACTTTTCCTCCGTTCCCCTTCGTTGTTTTACCGTTTCAAAAACCAGTGCAAAACTGATCCAGTACTCTGTTGTCAACCAATGCAGGACAGCTTCTGTGTACAGACTGATATCAGGCTCATCGGTTTCAACTCTGAGGTAGGATCTAGAATACCAAAGGGGACATTTGTTCAAACTCAAGTGCATTAAAGGGACTGAGCCATGACAATCAGTGATGTGGTGATGCCCATGTTCCTGCAGTGAAGGAAGGACAAAGGTTTCTCAGTGAGATAGAGTTGGCCCATTGGAGTGTATGTGTGTGTCTGTATGTGTATGTGTTTTGGGGGGAATAATGCCTATGTTGAGTTAGAAAACGAAAAAAGAACCTAAAAATAACTACCTGTACAGTGCGCCCCACATCAAAGGCACTATTTTCAATATTTCCATGAATGCCACCTCTCCTCTGTGCACGAGTTGACCCTGTATTTGTTAATCGCCCGGCATTCCCATCTAAGGGCTACTCATCGCTAAGGTGCCTTCATAACGCAAGCATTTTCTAGCAAGTTTATTAGAACATCATCACTTGCCTCAGACATCTTGAATGGGCATGATATGCATTTTCTCATTTCTTTTTAAAATTAGATAAACAAAGCATTAAATAGAATGACAGAAATAAATACATTTTTATTTCATATAAATATGTGGGCCCTTATGTCCAAATTGATGCCTGTTTGGGAATACGATGAAGTAAACAATTCATGAAATAAGCTGCCCTACTGTTTGATACACTAACCTTATGAGTAATATGGTTAATGCGAATTGATCTCAGTGTTTATGAGTCACTAAATCCCATCAGTAACTATCACTCACTGTAAATCCCCGCGTCACAACGCATTTAATGAACATTATATTTTAATTTAATTGGAAGCCCTTCTCTCTCACCCAGGGGAAAAGAAAAAGATCAGTGATCACATCAAGGAAGTCTGGTCCCTTTATATAGGATTATCTTTTATGTTGATTTAATGTCACATAGGTAATTGTGTATATATAAAATTCCTAACACAAACCCCAAAAGGAAACCTGACTGAAGAGACAAAAAGATTAAAGGAAAAAAATCAAATCAGGTTCGAAGTTAATAGGTTGCCAATTTTTTCCCAAAGGCCGTTTTTTCACCACGGCTAAAACCTGGATTTGTCCACATACGTACAGTAATATATATTTTGGAATCTTTCAACGTCTCTGGCTATGTACAAGCTATACAAATAAAGAGCAGGCTGAGGGCCAGGTTTTATAAGCTGTGCAGAGGGAGCAGTTGGTTGGGAAGTCTCCCAGTCTCCCGGCTCCTTCCCCCGCAGTCTGCCCATACAGGTGGCTGTTCTGCTTCACTTGCGATCGTCGATGGTCTTAATGAATTCCACCGCCGCGGTGAACTGCATCCACCAATAGCACTCCTCCCCACTCAGCCGGCTGGCGTAGAAATTATTGATGTACTGAACGGTGGACAGCAGGCAGGGCGGGTTTGCCTGGAGGGGAGGAGATGTGGGGACGGACCCACATTAGCCGCTCAAAGAACCTCATGCAACACCGTACAGATTATAATCATAAATATGTAAATATGTAAAATATATGCACACAGGTTAGCAGATAGCAGTCTTTATGGTGCATTGCGATTACTGCGATTCATTTTGTTAAAACCATTTTATGATGGTTATTCTGTTTTTTAATCTTCGTTGACATGAAGTGATGAATACTAAAAGCACAAAGTCTTAGAAAGTTTGTTTGAAAAAAATGTCAGCTGGCTAACAAGCTCAATGTCAGCAAAATGAAAGAGAGACTTACCCTTATGAGGACAAAGACGAGTACAGGGACAAAGTCATCTGCTCCAGGGACGGAGTCTTCATTGGCCAGACTCAGAAGATTCATGATGGTGGAACACATACGCAGGATACACTGGACCTTGTCTCGTGGCGTCTTGTATGCATTGATGGTCCTGATCTCAGACTGTGCAGAGGGCCAGGGAGCTTCCTTCAGGTAAACCTGCAACCAGAAAAAGTTAAACAACTCTTTTTGAAGCTTTGAGCACCAATAAATTTCATCCTGCACCACGAATGCATGGAAGTGACGGGGGAGAAAGAAGTACTTGAGAAGATACCTCTGGGATTTGAAGAGCTTTATGATTTGCTGTCACAACTTTTGAGAGCCGTTGGATGTGCTCATGGAAAAGCCTGCGTGCGACAAAACGACTCCGTTAATGACAACAGAGAGAGGACGCATTCTGTCCAATCCAACGATGCAGCTGTTAGCACGTCACACATCAACCTAAATATTAATCAGTTCAGTCTGAAGTCCCATCTGAAGACTTTTAATGAGTGATCAAGGTAATTAAACAGTTTTACAAAAAATACAGCAAACTTAAGTTACAGCGCTTCCCAGTTAATGTTAGTTAAAATTAAATTCCATAGGTTATAGTACCCTCATTAAATATAATACAAATACGTATTATTTATCCAACATGTGGAGTGGAAAGTTCTGAGTCATATAAAGACAGTTTACTCACAGATCACTTTAACAACATATTTTCAATGAGTGACATGATTTAAAATTACTTCAATACAACAGTTTTGTGCATCAAACTAACAACTCTTATTTCCATATATTTATATGTTGTTTTTGCTACAAGATGATGGCACTTTATTCAAGTATGAACATGGGAAGTGACCCATGCAGAAGTAAAGGCTTTTTAACACCAGGACAAAAGCTCTTAAGTGAATTGGTATATATGCCAAGATATAAAAGAACACTTCTCTGCTGTCTCCACATAGTTTCAGTTTTAAATCCTCCTAACAGTAAGAAATCCAATACTGCCGAGTGAAGCACTTTGTTTGGCACCGACAGCATGAGAGCTACTCACTGGTCTCTGAGAATATCTCCATCCTGATTGGGGTAGAAGGCCAGTTTAAAGATGCGGTTCATAACACTGCGCTCGATAGCCATCTGGGCATCCTGCAGCTGGTCTTCACTTGCATACTGCCAAATGGCATCACGGGCCATGGCACCGTACAAGTAGCGCAGAAAATCCTCCACTGCTGCTGTCTTGTCATCAGCTGCTGTGCAACCCTGGAACGCTGGAGGGGAGCACAGAAGCAACAGATTTAACCCCCCACACAAGATACACAAGAACAGAATTGTGTGTCGTGCTGCGCTTAACATTGTGTATGGACTTGCAGGCATATTATTTATTTGGAAATACAAAAAAAATAAACATTTAAAAAAAAAAAGAGAACACATCTCTACTAACAGGTGTGACTGTGCCAGAACATTTAGTAACGTAACATTAGCTGATATTACTACATGCTTTAAGATTTCATATTTAATTGTTTATCTCATAAGGGTTGTTGCCTATTGTTTTTTGTTGTGTCTAGGGAGAAACATTTAGAAAAGCATCGTAAATTATGCATAACATGCCAATAGCAGCAGAAAATTAGACGGCAGAAGGGTTAGGAATCTCTGGGGGTTAGCAAGTCAATAAGCTCTGCAAGGGTTTGGTTACACTGAATGTGAAAATGTTGAAATACCTTTAATGAAGTCAAGCATCTTGGACTCCATATGCTCAAGAAGGAGCCGAACACAGACAGTGGTGAAGTAGCGGTTCGCCACCTCCTTGTCTCTCAGCACCCTCTGGAGGAGCCTCTCCAAATGAGCCTGAGACGTCTGCAGGCCCTGACGACACCTGGTTAGATAAGCTATGTACGGGGCCCGCTTTCTAAAGGAAACACACCCAAAAATTTGTACTTTATTATTTCCACTGTATTATTCGCAACAGCATTGTAGTTTCCTAAAACAGAGTGAACAGAGAAGAGATAAGAAACTGTAAAACCCATAGGGGTTCCCTAAGTGAGCTTGTCTCATCTCTGCAGGATTTACCTGTAATCCTCCGCAATGGCAGCCAGCAGCTTCCTGCAGGTGCGTGGATCGAAGCGGCTGACACAGCGCGTGGTCTCTTGTATCTGTGCCATCTGGTTTTTATCCTGAAGGTTGATGGCCTCCGCTAGCTGGACCTTCAGGAAGCAGACGATCTCATTGTCTGAGAGAGGACAACAGAGAGAGACAGCATTGAACAACACTGTTCGCTGCTTACAAAGGAACGGGTGATTGCTGCAGTCTAATCAGCCTGCTACCTCCACATGACAATATGGCTAATGCTGTCTTAACTATAAGATGTCTTATAGTTTTAATGTTTATCATTTCACATGATAACACTCGATTCTGCCTGTTATTGTCCTACTTTAGGATGTGAAGGTGGTAGCCAGCAGGATTGCTTTGATGAAAGTGTAAGAGGCCTGTCTTTATGTTGTACACTTCTTCTATCTTTCTGATAAAATGGTAGGCCCATATTCATCAATGTGTCTACACGTGTATGATGTTAAATCATGTAATATTTCACAGACACCATATGGGAATTCTCTTTCAACATCCCCCACTTATTCAACCTTGCCCCAAACCTTCGAATGTGAGTCAGAAGGTGAAGGTGGTACAGATTTGGTGTGTTGCTTAAGGACACTTTCAGCAAGTTGGAAGTTTGCCAGCATTAAGGACGTGCACCTTATCCCCTCTGGAGAGATGTGACAAAGATATTACACTCTGGTTGGTAAGTTTTACAAGAGCTCCAGATTAATACACTTTCTAACATGTTGTTAAACATGTTGTAAATGAACAGGTCTTCATAATCAGTCCAATGTTATCACTATTTATTTTTCATCACAGGAACATAAATACCGGTCAAGCCCAGGTCAGTGTTGGATGAACTGATTAAGCCGTAAATGCAACTTTCACTGCATTAATGTTTCAAAATGAAAAATGTTAGGAGAAAATCATTCCCTCTATTTTAGATAATGTAAAAGCCAAAAAGCTGTGATGCCTTTTCAGTTCAGTGTTGAGCAAGTGAAAGAGAAATCTACTACTAACTCCTACCTTCAGGATCCATGTGATCCGGCAGCCCATTCCGTGTGGCTGCAGGAGCCATGATGGGGAGAGCCACCGAGTCTGCAGAACACAACGCCAGCCTCAACTTCTTCTTTGCATCACTGGAAGACGAAAGCAAATTCTAATCCACAACATCGACTAAGTAACAACTGCTGTTAAAACTGCAAGTGTTGAGTGATTCATTGCAAAATGAGTTCTGTGGTTTTGTGCAGGATTGTGAATGTGAGACCTGAAAGAAAACTTGGAGTCATGCTGATGTGCTGTCTGGCTGGCTGAGTCTGGCAGGTCATCTGTGGAAATGTTCTGCAGAGTATCTTCTCTTGGAGAGTCATGCACGCTGTCCTCCACACAAAGATCTGTAAAAATATACAAAAACAGGAAATGAAAATTCTTGACTCTGGCTACTCCAAGTGTATGTCATAAATATGCATGCAAGATTTTTCCTGACCTCCTGTACCATCATAGGAGGCTCCAGCTGTGGCTCCATCACTTGGGCTGGTCCTCTTGATGTTCCTGTACTTGTCCAAGATGTCTTCAGCTGCCTGGGTTTGAGAGCTATGTCTGGGCAATGGGTCATCTGACAAACCACCCACCAACAAAGAAGAAAATTAAAACCAAACATAGTGGATCCGTTTAAGCTAATCAGGACCTTAAAAAACAAACCAAGACTGACCTTGTGGGACACGTTCCGGGGCAATATCATCTTTCTCCTGTTTGTCCCTTTTCCTAAATGCTGCAATTGGAGCTGTGGAGAAGATACTCAATATTCAAGACTCAAATCTATCACATAATGATAGAAAACTTTCATTCACGGCCTGGGGCTCACAAACATCAAAATATACAACCATGAAAGACTATGAAAAATAAAACTGCATTAAAATACAAACAATTCTGTAAATATAGTCGTTCAAACAGAGAAGCCCCCCGCCTGAGACATATGATGACTGACTTGGGCGGAGTGATACCACTTTCACTATCACCTTATGACAGGCTTTTCGTGCGTCACCTGTTGACAGCCACTTTGGTAAACCTTTGGTATTTTTTAAGGGTTGCATTGAGATGAAAGATCTCAACGTGTGATGTAAAACATCACACAGTATCAAAGAAGTCTAGTGTAGAAGCAAAAAGCAAAAAAAACATAAAATGGTGAATTAAATAAACCTTTGGTTCATAGCAGAATATCACCATGGTCCACTGTAACTCCTTATAAACATTCAGTGTATTTGGAGATAAACAATCCTACTGATGCCTATCCTGTTAACACAAAAGTGCCAAGAGGACAAACAAGAGAGTTACAGAGGCTTTCATTTAATGACACACACAGGAAACACTGGGTGAAGGATCTACATTGATATTCTGTATTCTCCATACAGTCAAAAGATAATGTAACAAAAAACAGGAACGGGGTGACAAAACGGATGCATGGATGAGGCGTGTGAGCGTTTGAACTCAGGCTACACCATGTCACATCACAGCTCTACAGCTCTAAGGCAGCATCTACCAAGCAGCATGGCACGCAGCCGCTGGCTCCAGCAGTAAAGCTAGCTCAATGATGACAGCATGGAAGCATTACCTGGGACATCACTCTCAGCCGTCCAATACAGCACTGTGAGGAACACAACAGACAGGGTTGGCCTTTCAAGCACAGGCTGCCGCTCTGCGGGACAACTGACTGTGCGTCACCATGCAGAGCAACAGGACAAACACAATGGACTCTACAGAGGTTTGGCAAGAGACTGGCAGTTTAGGCTTCACGGCTCTCGACTGTTCCATGTGCACACAGTCCTCCATTTTATGAATATCAATTTAATGTTTACTTAAGAAATATCATTATCTCAAAGAGTAATAAGCAGTCATTCCGTGTGGGCACAGCTCATTATTTCCCAGACAGATGTATGAGAGATGGTTGTAGAGTAGAACTGCAACACGAGATGTGTCATCTATCAGTGCTGATGACAGAGAGGTCTATCTAATGACCATTAGCCGCTGGCTGACAGCACTGCTGGGAGGGCTACAGCCATACAATCTACACAGCTAAAGCTCCTCTGATGACTGATTAGCTTTGAAAAGTCTATATAAATCTGCAGCTAGTGAGACCTGAGAGAAAAAGGACTGGACACGTCTCTGGAGTAACTTCAAACAACAAGAAACATCATTTTCCAACTGGAACATCAGCAATGGAGTGGACAACATGGATCATCATTCTCTTTCTCACGTTATAAATTGGTTTTTGCTCTGCTCTTTAAAGTGTGATATTTCCTGTCAGTTGTGATTAAGAGAACTTTTTTTTTACCTAGCAATAAAAAATAAAGGGGCGCTACAATCAAACAGATCACTTTTAAATGAAAAAAAGGTTCATTTCTCAGTTTAGAAAAGAGGGCAAGCTTAAAATGACCAAGTGGCCTGTTTCCTTACCTTTGGGAATGGCTGACACAAAACGTTTCTTCCACCATGGTCTGTTGCGATCAGATTTCTCATCATCGCTGTCTTTCCTGTCCTCAACCTTTAAATGGAAATTAGCACATTGTAATTGGACACTAGCAGGTAGCTAACTAAAAACTGTCTATGAAAGAAACCATTCTTTAAGCTGTTCCTAAGGAGTATTACTCACAACCACAGAAGTCTATAACATTAATCCAGAGCACTACTACAGCTGGTTACCTCTCCTTTCAGGGAGTCCTTGCTGGGGGATGAGGATGGTCCTAAGGCGAAGGCCCCGGCAGGGTCACGCTCTTCAACTGCTACCCGTCGGTTAAGGCCTGGGTCACTTGTGGGCCGGCGGCCTGGACACACGATGTCAGAGCTACGGCTGCGGACCAGCCTGTCAGGGAAGGAGTGGCGCTGTTTCGTGTGCTCCAGCTCAGCCTGGGCCAAGCAGTGGGGCGTGAAAAGAGAGTGGCGAGTCTCCTGCCCCAGGGCACTGGCTTCAGGGATAGGAGGATCAGGGGGAGGGTGAGGGGGCCTGGCATAGTGCACTTTGGGCCTCACTATTGTTCCAGTGGAGGAGCCTGAGGTAATAAGGCAGAAAATGAAACATTAATGCAATTCATTAAAATAAAACTAGACAATATTCAAGCATCCCTATGCATTTTGTATTAGTTTGTATTATATTCTATTCCACCTTTAAGTTTATTTTTATTTTATTGTGTTTATTATATTTATGCTCAATTCTTTTTAAAACTTGAAATATACTAATAAAAATCTTCATGTAGCTGTACTAGGAAGCAGTGTTGTACCGTAACATCTCACCTGTTTTTAAAGAGTAGTTGCTAAACATAATAATCAGTAGGAAAAAAACACCTCAAATGTGGGGGAGAGTGCTAAAGAGAGATGTTGGTGGGAGATGAGCCCTAGGTGTAGGTAGGCCACCTGTTCCAAGGGTAGACTCTCTCCTGAAAAGCTTCCAATGGCAGCCTCGTGCCATGAGCACAGTGGGACAAGGGGACAGTGCCAAAGAGCCTGGGGTGAGGTCTCTCAACCTGTCATCCCTTCACCTTGCCACAGACACAGCCACTACCATTCTTCTCTCAAATATTTCTACCTGCACTACAAACAAAATGCACAATAGCAGGGGCAAAGACTGCTGAGAATAATTTGGGATACTACATGAGCTGAATGAAGTGGCATTTCACTTGCACTTACAATAACATGTCCATTAATTGGGGTGAGAGGTGCGGGCACTCTTTTGTTTAATTTCGCACAGCTCAAGCTGTTCTGTGACTCCACGACATTAGGGTAGGGATATAATGATACTTATTTCTAGCTCTCATTGGCTGTAGAGCATTCTGGGAGAGTAAATTACCTTCACCAGAGGAGAGGGGATCAAACATGGCCAGTAAAGAATCAGCTTGCGAAGGTGGAGATGTCAGATGGTGTGCTCCTGCAAAAACACAAAAGCATATGAGACAATTAACAGTGTTTACTATCAACCACTAATATAAAAATGCACATTGCTGTTAATAAAAAAATATATTTGTAATATTCATTTAAAAAGATAATATGCTGGCCTCCAAACTTGACTCCATAGCCAGCGTAGCAGAGAATATTTAGCCTTAAGTTCAACTCTGAGAAACAATTACAGTTTGAGAGCAAAACAGTGATTTACTTTGGTGGCAGCTGTAGCAGTGACATGGATAGATAGCTCTGGCTACTGCTGTTTTGACCAGATAGACACTAGACTGATGGCTTCACGAGCCTAGTGGGGATGTGACACTCTCCTACCGTGGCCTGACTCCTCCCCATCTGGACTGGTCACAGAGTCCTTCCCTCCAAAGTCTGAGCTGCACTCTGACCTCAGGTCCTCGATCTTGTTGGGGATATCTTCTGAGGTTGCACTGATCCCTGTGGCACCCACATGCAAACAGAACAGTTGTGGTGACATTCAGGACAAAAGCAACTCAATATCACCTCTACACTGAAATGTTTCAGCTTGGCAGCAGCCAAATAACAGAGCCTGCATGTGCAAAGGTTTTGAAACAAAAGAGGATATTTTTCTCTTTAGACTATGCTGTATGGTCTCTCTCAGATGGGAACCCACTGGGAACTCTAAATTGGTAGCGTAAGCTCCCATGTGTAAAGGGAAAGACACAGATAAGAGTGATCATCAGAAGTAGACTATCCATCGGCTGGATCCCGTGGGACGTTTTCCTGTGAGCTCAGCCAGGAACGTCACCGCTGGCTTCCTAATCTAGGATACTACTTCATGCACGTCAACATAGCATGTCCACCTGAGCCCACGGACATGACAACCAGCATTAACCTCTGTGTCGTACAGAAAAATTCACACCGACCCTACTATGCTGATTAACAACCCTCCCAGCAACGTGACCGTTCCACACCGAAACAAGGAGAGTGAGAAACAGAGTTATTTAACCTGAATTTAACAATGCAGGTCAATTAATGACTTTTTAAAAGACAAAAAGGACTACAGACTCAAAAACAGAAAATACAGGTAGATAAAGTAGATGTAAGAGAAGGTGGGGATAGAGGGAAATATGGAGTAGTTCAGATTTATACCTGAGACAACACTGAGGCCTGGTGTGCTGGGTCTCGAGCTGACTTCTCTGACCTCAGTGTCATCTGAGGTACTGCCAACCCCAGAGCAGCTCTCCAGCTCCTGCAGACGCTCCTCCTGTTTCAGGTCTGGGGCTTCTGCAAATGAAATCAAATGTGGGAAAAAGGAAAAGAAAATTTCCCTCTTCATGAAAATGACAAGTGTGACAAGAACGAGTACTTTTCTCACTTGAAATGTGGCTAAAATACCATTCAAAAGAAAACTTGAAACCCACTGTACTCATGGCAGTTAGCTACGGATGATGGTCATTCTCTAACTCCACCTCCACTATTACCATTATTGGGAAACCAAGCGTGCACATATGCAAGAAATCAAACAAAGCATACATTATCATGTCTCATAACTGCCAATCCAAACCATAAAGCTAGTATGGCCAATTCTTTGGCTACCCAATGGAGCTGTTGGGTCGAACCCAGAGGCTCCATACTAACAGCAGTACTCATTTGCATGCTCGTTAGTAATAATGTGTTGGTGAAGTGCTCTTCAGAGTGTAGTTTTCTGCTGCCTAGCCATGAAACAAGCACTCTACTTGAAGCAAGCCTCCAATCGCGCTATTATCGAGCAGAACAGGGGCAGCAAACGGAACAAAAAGCAATCAAGACACTCATGCATGTCATTTCTGCAGTGCACATATTGAAATGGTGTACTACTTCAATTAACATAAGGCCCAAGCTTTTCTAAGAAACACTTAACACTGTTAATAAAGCTCTCTACTGATTTTCACAAAACACTGGTTTTCAAAGGGGGGAGTCAAGCACGTAATCTCTCATTAATAAAAGGTTTGGTCTGTATGTTCAATTTGCAAGAACAGACAAAGAATAATCAGTAATTTTTAAGAATGCATTTGCATTAAAACAGCAACACAACAATATCAACAGAGGCCCTGAATGATTACTGGCATAACACTAGAAAATGTACATACCGGTCTCAAAGCAGTATCATGTTAAGTCTGAGCCAGATAAAGAACTGACACCGTGTAAACTGACTGAGGACAGCTGCTGTCCTTGTGCTTCCCTCCCCACTGCTCTACCACAGGTGCAAACACACCTGGTGGTCCCTCTAAGGAAACCCTAAGCTGCCTTTTACTGGCACGGGCAGATTTGCCCTGAAAGACAGGCAAGTGCACACAAATATGATGACAGATGCATGCACACGTTTTTGGTATGGAATGCAGTGCAAACACACCTGGTGTCCCAGCCCCCATTATACTGAAGGAACATAAATATGCATGCAAAAATGTTCACACATGTGCATTAAACACACATTTGAGACATGTAGATGAAAAGCAACAATCAAGACAATAACCAAAGCAAAAGAGCAACGTAACAGCAGAATAAACGTCTCCCCACCTGAGTCGCTGGGTAGGACCTCCACGCTCCAGGCCTCACTTGTGGTCTCTGAGATGGTGGAGCCATAGGGGTCTAGCAGAACTGAACCAGAGCCAGGAAGACACAGCAGGCTGCCAAGCATGTTCTCTGCTGCTGCCCCTGAGAATAGAAAAGAGAGCGAGACAAAGAGTTAACCTCCTTCAGCAACGTGAAACTGCTTTTTCAGTCAAAGAAAGTATTGGACCAGCAAGAAGTCACCTTTACAGCTAAGCAACATATGAAATTCCTTTTCCATGCACACTGACATTGCTCCATTCCACAATATTTTAAATGTAACAAATTAATATTTTTATTATCAACTGACCTATGAATTAGCTTTTCAATTAACAAATTAATCATTTATTCTATACAATTACAAAAATTGAGGGAAATTGCCATTACAAATACTAAGAGCCTAACGCGCTTATTACAAAACTTTTACATTAGAAACTAGAACCAGCAAATGTTTGGCTATTTTGCTTGATGAATGACTAAAATGACTAATTTCCTTTCTTTAGGAAAGCTCATCAATTTATGAAGTAATTGTTTCTACATCCACTACATGATACCTAATGTACTGATTTTACATGGTGCATCTTAATTAAAAACTAAACTGTTCCATCACTTCTATGCCTTCAGGTCTGACTTTCAAACAACACAGCAAAATGGCCTGAGATAAGCAAAAATATTAAATAAACCCCCGACTCGCAGAAGGGGGTTCAGAGGCAGTGAGCTTTGCACACAGAGAGGTCACATACATTTCATGCTGGGACCCACAGGCACATATACCACTGTGCCAAAGATCAGAGTTTAATGGTAATATCTCACCCTGCCCTGGCCTCCAGGGCTATGACTTTGCGCTGTTGATTAAGCCTAGCATTATTCACAACCAAATTACTGCTTTGTCCACCCTCCCACAAAGTCCTCAGCACAGTGTCCCTCCATCTCCATTTGGGAAGCCATGGCTTAACAAGGCGGAAGAATGCAGAGGAGGGGGAAAAGAGCTAGCAGGTGTGAGTGGGAGTCGGCGTCCAAGGCTCATGACCAAAAAGTCAACCTGTGGTAGATGCACCCCCTGGTACGTAATGCTTCCACTTCACGGCCCACACACTCCATGAGCACGCACGCATGCCAGCACCCAGGCAACAGTGTGTGCTGCTGTTGGCGGGGGCAGGGCTCTCATTGGCAGTGGGAGAGCTCTATCCCGCTGTCCGTGTTTACAGTCTTCAAGGTAGGGGCGCACAGTACTTGTCTTTCAGGTGGATGATTAAATGAGTGGCACAACAAGAAGTGAAACAATTAGAATTTCTGCCTCATTATCATGGTAATCTTATCAGTGGGATAATGAGGTATTAATGGATATTTAATGTGCATCTCATAACCCAATCCCTTGGAGAAAACACATAAGGAAATCGCTGTAAATTCACTTAATGATGGAAAAGTCCCCCAACGCCATATTCCGAAGAATGAAAAATGGTGGATGCAAATGAGAAGGAACCAAGGTCAATAAGACTGCAGGGACTGAGTGAATGTCAGAGAGAGAGAGAGAGAGAGAGAGAGAGAGAGAGAGAGAGAGAGAGAGAGAGAGAGAGAGATGGGCAGGGGGAAGGATGTGACCAAAAAGACTGAGGCGAGAGAAGCTGAAAGATGGAGGTCTGAGCAATTTCACATTAGATGAACCTGTTTTTTTTACACCTGTGTTTT